>JAECWN010000333.1:0-62172 GCA_018150725.1 Drosophila quadrilineata
AAAACTATCGATAAAACGTCGAAAAGTATCGAAAACAATCGAAAACATCGAAAGGAGTCAATTACAATCGAAAAAACATCGAAAAGAGTCATTTACAATCGAAAAAACATCGAAAAGAATCAAAAACAATCGATAAAACGTCGAAAAGTATCGAAAACAATCGAAAAAACATCGAAAGGAGTCAATTACAATCGAAAAACATCGATAGGAGTCAATTACAATCGAAAAAACATCGAAAAGATTGAAAACAATCGATAAAACGTCGAAAAGTATCGAAAACAATCGAAAAAACATCGAAAGGAGTCAATTACAATCGAAAAACATCGATAGGAGTCAATTACAATCGAAAAACATCGAAAAAGAGTCAAAAACAATCGATAAAACGTCGAAAAGTATCGAAAACATTCGAAAAAACATCGAAAGGGAGTCAATTACAATCGAAAAACATCGATAGGAGTCAATTACAATCGAAAAAAACATCGAAAAGAATCAAAAACAATCGATAAAAACGTGAAAAGTATCGAAAACAATCGAAAAACATCGAAAGGAGTCAATTACAATCGAAAAACATCGAGGAGTCAATTACAATCGAAAAAACATCGAAAAGAATCAAAAACAATCGATAAAACGTCGAAAAGAATCGAAAAAAAACATCGAAAAACATCGAAAAGAATCAAAAACAATCGATAAAACGTCGAAAAGTATCGAAAACAATCGAAAAAACATCGAAAGGAGTCAATTACAATCGAAAAACATCGAAAAGAGTCAATTACAATCGAAAACATCGAAAAGAATAAAAAACTATCGATAAAACGTCGAAAAGTATCGAAAACAATCGAAAAAACATCGAAAGGAGTCAATTACAATCGAAAAAACATCGAAAAGAGTCATTTACAATCGAAAAAACATCGAAAAGAATCAAAAACAATCGATAAAACGTCGAAAAGTATCGAAAACAATCGAAAAAACATCGAAAGGAGTCAATTACAATCGAAAAAACATCGATAGGAGTCAATTACAATCGAAAAACATCGAATAGATTGAAAAATAATCGATAAAACGTCGAAAAGTATCGAAAACAATCGAAAAAACATCGAAAGGAGTCAATTACAATCGAAAAAACATCGATAGGAGTCAATTACAATCGAAAAACATCGAAAAGAGTCAAAAACAATCGATAAAACGTCGAAAAGTATCGAAAACAATCGAAAAAACATCGAATGGAGTCAATTACAATCGAAAAACATCGATAGGAGTCAATTACAATCGAAAAAACATCGAAAAGAATCAAAAACAATCGATAAAACGTCGAAAAGTATCGAAAACAATCGAAAAAACATCGAAAGGAGTCAAATACAATCGTAAAACATCGAAAAGAATCAAAAACAATCGATAAAACGTCGAAAAGAATCAAAAACAATCGAAAAAACATCGAAAGGAGTCAATTACAATCGAAAAAACATCGATAAGAGTCAATTACAATCGAAAAAACATCGAAAAGAGTAAAAAACAATCGATAAAACGTCGAAAAGTATCGAAAACAATCGAAAAAACATCGAATGGAGTCAATTACAATCGAAAAACATCGATAGGAGTCAATTACAATCGAAAAAACATCGAAAAGAATCAAAAACAATCGATAAAACGTCGAAAAGTATCGAAAACAATCGAAAAAACATCAAAAGGAGTCAATTACAATCGAAAAAACATCGAAAAGAATCAAAAACAATCGATAAAACGTCGAAAAGTATCTAAAACAATCGAAAAAACATCGATAGGAGTCAATTACAATCGAAAAAACATCGAAAAGAATCAAAAACAATCGATAAAACATCGAAAAGTATCGAAAACAATCGAAAAAACATCGAAGGAGTCAATTACAATCGTAAAACATCGAAAAGAATCAAGAACAATCGATAAAACGTCGAAAAGATTCAAAAACAATCGTTAAAACGTCGAAAGTATCGAAAACAATCGAAAAAACATCGAAAGGAGTCAATTACAATCGAAAAAAACATCGAAAAGAATCAAAAACAATCGATAAAACGTCGAAAAGTATCGATAAAAATCGAAAAAACAGCGAAAGGAGTCAATTACAATCGAAAAAACATCAATAGGAGTCAATTACAATCGAAAAAACATCAAAAAGAATCAAAAACAATCGATAAAACGTCGAAAAGTATCGAAAACAATCGAAAAAACATCGAATGGAGTCAATTGCAATCGAAAAACATCGATAGGAGTCAATTACAATCGGAAAAACATCGAAAAGAATCAAAAACAATCGATAAAACGTCGAAAAGTATCGAAAACAATCGAAAAACATCGAAAGGAGTCAATTACAATCGAAAAAACATCGAAAAGTATCAAAAACAATCGATAAAACGTCGAAAAGTATCGAAAACAATCGAAAAAACATCGAAAGGAGTCAATTACAATCGAAAAAACATCGAAAAGAATCAAAAACAATCGATTAAACGTCGAAAAGTATCGAAAACAATCGAAAAAACATCGAAAGGAGTCAATTACAATCGAAAAAACATCGATAGGAGTCAATAACAATCGAAAAAACATCGAAAAGAATCAAAAACATTCGATAAAGCGTCAAAAAGTATCGAAAACAATCGAAAAACATCGAAAGGAGTCAATTACAATCGAAAAAACATCGATAGGAGTCAAATACAATCGAAAAAACATCGAAAAGAATCAAAAACAATAGATAAAACGTCGAAAAGTATCGAAAACAATCGAAAAAACATCGAAAGGAGTCAATTACAATCGAAAAACCATCGATGGGAGTCAATTACAATCGTAAAACATCGAAAAGAATCAAGAACAATCGATAAAACGTCGAAAAGAATCAAAAACAATCGATAAAACGTCGAAAAGTATCGAAAGCAATCGAAAAAACATCGAAAGGAGTCAATTACAATCGAAAAAACATCGAAAAGAATCAAAAAAAATCGATAAAACGTCGAAAAGTATCGAAAACAATCGAAAAAACATCGAAAGGAGTCAATTACAATCGAAAAAACATCGATAGGAGTCAAATACAATCGAAAAAACATCGAAAAGAATCAAAAACAATAGATAAAACGTCGAAAAGTATCGAAAACAATCGAAAAAACATCGAAAGGAGTCAATTACAATCGAAAAAACATCGATGGGAGTCAATTACAATCGAAAAACATCGAAAAGAATCAAAAACAATCGATAAAACGTCGAAAAGAATCAAAAACAATCGATAAAACGTCGAAAGTATCGAAAACAATCGAAAAAACATCGAAAGGAGTCAATTACAATCGAAAAAACATCGATAGGAGTCAATTACAATCGAAAAAACATCGAAAAGAATCAAAAACAATCGATAAAACGTCGAAAAGTATCGAAAACAATCGAAAAAACATCGAAAAGAATCAAAAACAATCGATAAAACGTCGAAAAGTATCGAAAACAATCGAAAAAACATCGAAAGGAGTCAATTACAATCGAAAAAACATCGATGGGAGTCAATTACAATCGAAAAAACATCGAAAAGAATCAAAAAAAATCGATAAAACGTCGAAAAGTATCGAAAACAATCGAAAAAACATCGAAAGCAGTCAATTACAATCGAAAAAACATAGAAAAGAATCGAAAACAATAGATAAAACGTCGAAAAGTATCGAAAACAATCGAAAAAACATCGAAAGGAGTCAATTACAAACGAAAAAACATCGATGGGAGTCAATTACAAACAAAAATCGAAAAGAATCAAAAACAATCGATAAAACATCGAAAAGAATCAAAAACAATCGATAAAACGTCGAAAAGTATCGAAAACAATCGAAAAAACATCGAAAGGAGTCAATTACAATCGAAAAAACATCGAAAAGAATCGAAAACAATAGATAAAACGTCGAAAAGCATCGAAAACAATCGAAAAAACATCGAATGGAGTCAATAGCAATCGAAAAACATCGATAGGAGTCAATTATAATCGAAAAAACATCGAAAAGAATCAAAACAATCGATAAAACGTCGAAAAGTATCGAAAACAATCGAAAAAACATCGAAAGGAGTCAATTACAATCGTAAAACATCGAAAAGAATCAAGAACAATCGATAAAACGTCGAAAAGATTCAAAAACAATCGTTAAAACGTCGAAAGTATCGAAAACAATCGAAAAAACATCGAAATGAGTCAATTAAAATCGAAAAAACATCGAAAAGAATCAAAAACAATCGATAAAACGTCGAAAAGTATCGATAACAATCGAAAAAAACATCAAAAGGAGTCAATTACAATCGAAAAAACATCAATAGGAGTCAATTACAATCGAAAAAACATCGAAAAGAATCAAAAACAATCGATAAAACGTCGAAAAGTATCGAAAACAATCGAAAAAACATCAAATGGAGTCAATTGCAATCGAAAAACATCGATAGGAGTCAATTACAATCGAAAAAACATCGAAAAGAATCAAAAACAATCGATAAATCGTCGAAAAGTATCGAAAACAATCGAAAAAACATCGAAACGAGTCAATTACAATCGAAAAAAAATCGAAAAGAATCAAAAACAATCGATTAAACGTCGAAAAGTATCGAAAACAATCGAAAAAACATCGAAAGGAGTCAATTACAATCGAAAAAACATCGATAGGAGTCAATAACAATCGAAAAAACATCGAAAAGAATCAAAAACATTCGATAAAGCGTCGAAAAGTATCGAAAACAATCGAAAAAACATCGAAAGGAGTCAATTACAATCGAAAAAACATCGAAAAGAATCAAAAACAATCGATAAAACGTCGAAAAGTATCGAAAGCAATCGAAAAAAACATCGAAAGGAGTCAATTACAATCGAAAAGAATCAAAAACAATCGATAAAACGTCGAAAAGTATCGAAAACAATCGAAAAAAACATCGAAAGGAGTCAATTACAATCGAAAAAACATCGATAGGAGTCAATTACAATCGAAAAAAATTCGAAAAGAATCAAAAACAATCGATAAAACGTCGAAAAGTATCGAAAACAATCGAAAAAACATCGAAAGGAGTCAATTACAATCGAAAAACATCGATGGGAGTCAATTACAATCGAAAAACATCGAAAAGAATCAAAAACAATCGATAAAACGTCGAAAAAATATCGAAAATCGAAAAACATTCGATAAAACGTCGAAAACTATCGAAAACAATCGAAAAAAAACATCGAAAGCGGAGTCAATTACAATCGAAAAAACATCGAAAAGAATCGAAAACAATAGATAAAACGTCGAAAAGTATCGAAAACAATCGAAAAAACATCGAAAGGAGTCAATTACAATCGAAAAAACATCGAAAGGAGGCAATTACAATCGAAAAAACATCGATAGGAGTCAATTACAATCGAAAAAACATCGAAAAGAATCAAAAACAATCGATAAAACGTCGAAAAGTATCGAAAACAATCGAAAAAAACATCGAAAGGAGTCAATTACAATCGAAAAAACATCGATAGGAGTCAATTACAATCGAAAAAACATCGAAAAGAATCAAAAACAATCGATAAAACGTCGAAAAGTATCGAAAACAATCGAAAAAAACATCGAAAGGAGTCAATTACAATCGAGAAAACATCGAAAAGAAACAAAAACAATCGATAAAACTTCGAAAAGTATCGAAAACAATCGAAAAAACATCGAATGGAGTCAATTACAATCGAAAAACATCGATAGGAGTCAATTACAATCGAAAAAACATCGAAAAGAATCAAAAACAATCGATAAAACGTCGAAAAGTATCGAAAGCAATCGAAAAAACATCGAAAGGAGTCAATTACAATCGAAAAAACATCGATAGGAGTCAATTACAATCGAAAAAATTCGAAAAGAATCAAAAACAATCGATAAAACGTCGAAAAGTATCGAAAACAATCGAAAAAACATCGAAAGGAGTCAATTACAATCGAAAAAACATCGATGGGAGTCAATTACAATCGAAAAACATCGAAAAGAATCAAAAACAATCGATAAAACGTCGAAAAGAATCAAAAACATTCGATAAAACGTCGAAAACTATCGAAAACAATCGAAAAAACATCGAAAGCAGTCAATTACAATCGAAAAAACATCGAAAAGAATCGAAAACAATAGATAAAACGTCGAAAAGTATCGAAAACAATCGAAAAAACATCGAAAGGAGTCAATTACAATCGAAAAACATCGAAAGGAGGCAATTACAATCGAAAAAACATTGATAGGAGTCAATTACAATCGAAAAAACATCGATAAGAATCGAAAACAATCGAAAAAACATCGAAAGGAGTCAATTACAATCAAAAAACATCGATAGGAGTCAATTACAATCGAAAAAACATCGAAAAGAATCAAAAACAATCGATAAAACGTCGAAAAGTATCGAAAACAATCGAAAAAACATCGAAAGGAGTCAATTACAATCGGAAAAACATCGATAGGAGTCAATTACAATCGAAAAAACATCGAAAAGAATCAAAAACAATCGATAAAACGTCGAAAAGTATCGAAAACAATCGAAAAACATCGAAAGGAGTCAATTACAATCGAGAAAACATCGAAAAGAAACAAAAACAATCGATAAAACTTCGAAAAGTATCGAAAACAATCGAAAAAACATCGAATGGAGTCAATTACAATCGAAAAACAACGATAGGAGTCAATTACAATCGAAAAAACATCGAAAAGAATCAAAAACAATTGATAAAACGTCGAAAAGTATCGAAAACAATCGAAAAAACATCGAAAGGAGTCAATTACAATCGTAAAACATCGAAAAGAATCAAGAACAATCGATAAAACGTCGAAAAGTATCGATAAAAATCGAAAAAACAGCGAAAGGAGTCAATTACAATCGAAAAAACATCAATAGGAGTCAATTACAATCGAAAAAACATCAAAAAGAATCAAAAACAATCGATAAAACGTCGAAAAGTATCGAAAACAATCGAAAAAACATCGAATGGAGTCAATTGCAATCGAAAAACATCGATAGGAGTCAATTACAATCGGAAAAACATCGAAAAGAATCAAAAACAATCGATAAAACGTCGAAAAGTATCGAAAACAATCGAAAAAACATCGAAAGGAGTCAATTACAATCGAAAAAACATCGAAAAGTATCAAAAACAATCGATAAAACGTCGAAAAGTATCGAAAACAATCGAAAAAACATCGAAAGGAGTCAATTACAATCGAAAAAACATCGAAAAGAATCAAAAACAATCGATTAAACGTCGAAAAGTATCGAAAACAATCGAAAAAACATCGAAAGGAGTCATTTACAATCGAAAAAACATCGATAGGAGTCAATTACAATCGAAAAAACATCGAAAAGAATCAAAAACAATAGATAAAACGTCGAAAAGTATCGAAAACAATCGAAAAAACATCGAAAGGAGTCAATTACAATCGAAAAAAACATCGATGGGAGTCAATTACAATCGAAAAACATCGAAAAGAATCAAAAACAATCGATAAAACGTCGAAAAGAATCAAAAACAATCGATAAAACGTCGAAAGTATCGAAAACAATCGAAAAAAACATCGAAAGGAGTCAATTACAATCGAAAAAACATCGATAGGAGTCAATTACAATCGAAAAAACATTGAAAGGAGTCAATTACAATCAAAAAAAACATCGATAGGAGTCAATTACAATCGAAAAAACATCGAAAAGAATCAAAAACAATCGATAAAACGTCGAAAAGTATCGAAAACAATCGAAAAAACATCGAAAGGAGTCAATTACAATCGAAAAAACATCGATAGGAGTCAATTACAATCGAAAAAACATCGAAAAGAATCAAAAACAATCGATAAAACGTCGAAAAGTATCGAAAACAATCGAAAAAAACATCGAAAGGAGTCAATTACAATCGAGAAAACATCGAAAAGAAACAAAAACAATCGATAAAACTTCGAAAAGTATCGAAAACAATCGAAAAAACATCGAATGGAGTCAATTACAATCGAAAAACATCGATAGGAGTCAATTACAATCGAAAAACATCGAAAAGAATCAAAAACAATTGATAAAACGTCGAAAAGTATCGAAAACAATCGAAAAAACATCGAAAGGAGTCAATTACAATCGTAAAACATCGAAAAGAATCAAGAACAATCGATAAAACGTCGAAAAGTATCGATAAAAATCGAAAAAACAGCGAAAGGAGTCAATTACAATCGAAAAAACATCAATAGGAGTCAATTACAATCGAAAAAACATCAAAAAGAATCAAAAACAATCGATAAAACGTCGAAAAGTATCGAAAACAATCGAAAAAAACATCGAATGGAGTCAATTGCAATCGAAAAACATCGATAGGAGTCAATTACAATCGGAAAAACATCGAAAAGAATCAAAAACAATCGATAAAACGTCGAAAAGTATCGAAAACAATCGAAAAAACATCGAAAGGAGTCAATTACAATCGAAAAAACATCGAAAAGTATCAAAATCAATCGATAAAACGTCGAAAAGTATCGAAAACAATCGAAAAAACATCGAAAGGAGTCAATTACAATTGAAAAAACATCGAAAAGAATCAAAAACAATCGATTAAACGTCGAAAAGTATCGAAAACAATCGAAAAAACATCGAAAGGAGTCAATTACAATCGAAAAAACATCGATAGGAGTCAATAACAATCGAAAAAACATCGAAAAGAATCAAAAACATTCGATAAAGCGTCAAAAAGTATCGAAAACAATCGAAAAACATCGAAAGGAGTCAATTACAATCGAAAAAACATCGAAAAGAATCAAAAACAATCGATAAAACGTCGAAAAGTATCGAAAGCAATCGAAAAAACATCGAAAGGAGTCAATTACAATCGAAAAAACATCGAAAAGAATCTAAAAAAAAAATCGATAAAACGTCGAAAAGTATCGAAAACAATCGAAAAAACATCGAAAGGAGTCAATTACAATCGAAAAAACATCGATAGGAGTCAATTACAATCGAAAAAACATCGAAAAGAATCAAAAACAATAGATAAAACGTCGAAAAGTATCGAAAACAATCGAAAAAACATCGAAAGGAGTCAATTACAATCGAAAAAACATCGATGGGAGTCAATTACAATCGAAAAACATCGAAAAGAATAAAAAACAATCGATAAAACGTCGAAAAGAATCAAAAACAATCGATAAAACGTCGAAAGTATCGAAAACAATCGAAAAAACATCGAAAGGAGTCAATTACAATCGAAAAAACATCGATAGGAGTCAATTACAATCGAAAAAAACATCGAAAAGAATCAAAAACAATCGATAAAACGTCGAAAAGTATCGAAAACAATCGAAAAAACATCGAAAAGAATCAAAAACAATCGATAAAACGTCGAAAAGTATCGAAAACAATCGAAAAAACATCGAAAGGAGTCAATTACAATCGAAAAAACATCGATGGGAGTCAATTACAATCGAAAAAACATCGAAAAGAATCTAAAAAAAAATCGATAAAACGTCCAAAAGTATCGAAAACAATCGAAAAAACATCGAAAGCAGTCAATTACAATCGAAAAAACATCGAAAAGAATCGAAAACAATAGATAAAACGTCGAAAAGTATCGAAAACAATCAAAAAAACATCGAAAGGAGTCAATTACAATCGAAAAAACATCGATGGGAGTCAATTACAATCGTAAAACATCGAAAAGAATCAAAAACAATCGATAAAACGTCGAAAAGAATCAAAAACAATCGATAAAACGTCGAAAAGTATCGAAAACAATCGAAAAAACATCGAAAGGAGTCAATTACAATCGAAAAAACGTCGAAAAGCATCGAAAACAATCGAAAAAACATCGAATGGAGTCAATAGCAATCGAAAAACATCGATAGGAGTCAATTACAATCGAAAAAACATCGAAAAGAATCAAAAACAATCGATAAAACGTGGAAAAGTATCGAAAACAATCGAAAAAACATCGAAAGGAGTCAATTACAATCGTAAAACATCGAAAAGAATCAAGAACAATCGATAAAACATCGAAAAGATTCAAAAACAATCGATAAAACGTCGAAAGTATCGAAAACAATCGAAAAAACATCGAAATGAGTCAATTAAAATCGAAAAAACATCGAAAAGAATCAAAAACAATCGATAAAACATCGAAAAGAGTCAATTACAATCGAAAAAACATCGATGGGAGTCAATTACAATCGAAAAAACATCGAAAAGAATCTAAAAAAAAAATCGATAAAACGTCGAAAAGTATCGAAAACAATAGATAAAACATCGAAAGCAGTCAATTACAATCGAAAAAACATCGAAAAGAATCGAAAACAATAGATAAAACGTCGAAAAGTATCGAAAACAATCGAAAAAACATCGAAAGGAGTCAATTACAATCGAAAAAACATCGATAGGAGTCAATTACAATCGAAAAAACATCGAAAAGAATCAAAAACAATAGATAAAACGTCGAAAAGTATCGAAAACAATCGAAAAAACATCGAAAGGAGTCAATTACAATCGAAAAAACATCGATGGGAGTCAATTACAATCGAAAAACATCGAAAAGAATAAAAAACAATCGATAAAACGTCGAAAAGAATCAAAAACAATCGATAAAACGTCGAAAGTATCGAAAACAATCGAAAAAACATCGAAAGGAGTCAATTACAATCGAAAAAACATCGATAGGAGTCAATTACAATCGAAAAAAACATCGAAAAGAATCAAAAACAATCGATAAAACGTCGAAAAAGTATCGAAAACAATCGAAAAAACATCGAAAAGAATCAAAAACAATCGATAAAACGTCGAAAAGTATCGAAAACAATCGAAAAAACATCGAAAGGAGTCAATTACAATCGAAAAAACATCGATGGGAGTCAATTACAATCGAAAAAACATCGAAAAGAATCTAAAAAAAAATCGATAAAACGTCCAAAAGTATCGAAAACAATCGAAAAACATCGAAAGCAGTCAATTACAATCGAAAAAACATCGAAAAGAATCGAAAACAATAGATAAAACGTCGAAAAGTATCGAAAACAATCAAAAAAACATCGAAAGGAGTCAATTACAATCGAAAAAACATCGATGGGAGTCAATTACAATCGTAAAACATCGAAAAGAATCAAAAACAATCGATAAAACGTCGAAAAGAATCAAAAACAATCGATAAAACGTCGAAAAGTATCGAAAACAATCGAAAAAACATCGAAAGGAGTCAATTACAATCGAAAAAACGTCGAAAAGCATCGAAAACAATCGAAAAAAACATCGAAAAGGAGTCAATTACAATCGAAAAAACATCGATGGGAGTCAATTACAATCGAAAAACATCGAAAAGAATAAAAAACAATCGATAAAACGTCGAAAAAGAATCAAAAACAATCGATAAAACGTCGAAAGTATCGAAAACAATCGAAAAAACATCGAAAGGAGTCAATTACAATCGAAAAAACATCGATAGGAGTCAATTACAATCGAAAAAAACATCGAAAAGAATCAAAAACAATCGATAAAACGTCGAAAAGTATCGAAAACAATCGAAAAAACATCGAAAAGAATCAAAAACAATCGATAAAACGTCGAAAAGTATCGAAAACAATCGAAAAAACATCGAAAGGAGTCAATTACAATCGAAAAAACATCGATGGGAGTCAATTACAATCGAAAAAACATCGAAAAGAATCTAAAAAAAAATCGATAAAACGTCCAAAAGTATCGAAAACAATCGAAAAAACATCGAAAGGAGTCAATTACAATCGAAAAACATCGAAAAGAATCGAAAACAATAGATAAAACGTCGAAAAGTATCGAAAACAATCAAAAAAACATCGAAAGGAGTCAATTACAATCGAAAAAACATCGATGGGAGTCAATTACAATCGTAAAACATCGAAAAGAATCAAAAACAATCGATAAAACGTCGAAAAGAATCAAAAACAATCGATAAAACGTCGAAAAGTATCGAAAACAATCGAAAAACATCGAAAGGAGTCAATTACAATCGAAAAAACGTCGAAAAGCATCGAAAACAATCGAAAAAACATCGAATGGAGTCAATAGCAATCGAAAAACATCGATAAGGAGTCAATTACAATCGAAAAAACATCGAAAAGAATCAAAAACAATCGATAAAACGTGGAAAAGTATCGAAAACAATCGAAAAAACATCGAAAGGAGTCAATTACAATCGTAAAACATCGAAAAGAATCAAGAACAATCGATAAAACATCGAAAAGATTCAAAAACAATCGATAAAACGTCGAAAGTATCGAAAACAATCGAAAAAACATCGAAATGAGTCAATTAAAATCGAAAAAACATCGAAAAGAATCAAAACAATCGATAAAACATCGAAAAGAGTCAATTACAATCGAAAAAACATCGATGGGAGTCAATTACAATCGAAAAAACATCGAAAAAGAATCTAAAAAAAAAATCGATAAAACGTCGAAAAGTATCGAAAACAATCGATAAAACATCGAAAGCAGTCAATTACAATCGAAAAAACATCGAAAAGAATCGAAAACAATAGATAAAACGTCGAAAAGTATCGAAAACAATCGAAAAAACATCGAAAGGAGTCAATTACAATCGAAAAAACATCGATGGGAGTCAATTACAATCGAAAAACATCGAAAAGAATCAAAAACAATCGATAAAACGTCGAAAAGAATCAAAAACAATCGATAAAACGTCGAAAAGTATCGAAAACAATCGAAAAAACATCGAAAGGAGTCAATTACAATCGAAAAAACATCGAAAAGAATCGAAAACAATAGATAAAACGTCGAAAAGCATCGAAAACAATCGAAAAAACATCGAATGGAGTCAATAGCAATCGAAAAACATCGATAGGAGTCAATTTCAATCGAAAAAACATCGAAAAGAATCAAAAACAATCGATAAAACGTCGAAAAGTATCGAAAACAATCGAAAAAACATCGAAAGGAGTCAATTACAATCGTAAAACATCGAAAAGAATCAAGAACAATCGATAAAACGTCGAAAAGATTAAAAAACAATCGATAAAACGTCGAAAGTATCGAAAACAATCGAAAAACATCGAAATGAGTCAATTAAAATCGAAAAAACATCGAAAAGAATCAAAAACAATCGATAAAACGTCGAAAAGTATTGATAACAATCGAAAAAACATCGAAAGGAGTCAATTACAATCGAAAAAACATCAATAGGAGTCAATTACAATCGAAAAAACATCAAAAAGAATCAAAAACAATCGATAAAACGTCGAAAAGTATCGAAAACAATCGAAAAAACATCGAATGGAGTCAATTGCAATCGAAAATCATCGATAGGAGTCAATTACAATCGAAAAAACATCGAAAAGAATCAAAAACAATCGATAAAACGTCGAAAAGTATCGAAAACAATCGAAAAAACATCGAAAGGAGTCAATTACAATCGAAAAAAATCGAAAAGAATCAAAAACAATCGATTAAACGTCGAAAAGTATCGAAAACAATCGAAAAAACATCGAAAGGAGTCAATTACAATCGAAAAAACATCGATAGGAGTCAATAACAATCGAAAAAACATCGAAAAGAATCAAAAACATTCGATAAAGCGTCGAAAAGTATCGAAAACAATCGAAAAAACATCGAAAGGAGTCAATTACAATCGAAAAAACATCGAAAAGAATCAAAAACAATCGATAAAACGTCGAAAAGTATCGAAAGCAATCGAAAAAACATCGAAAGGAGTCAATTACAATCGAAAAGAATCAAAAACAATCGATAAAACGTCGAAAAGTATCGAAAACAATCGAAAAAACATCGAAAGGAGTCAATTACAATCGAAAAAACATCGATAGGAGTCAATTACAATCGAAAAAAATTCGAAAAGAATCAAAAACAATCGATAAAACGTCGAAAAGTATCGAAAACAATCGAAAAAACATCGAAAGGAGTCAATTACAATCGTAAAACATCGAAAAGAATCAAGAACAATCGATAAAACGTCGAAAAGATTCAAAAACAATCGATAAAACGTCGAAAGTATCGAAAACAATCGAAAAAACATCGAAATGAGTCAATTAAAATCGAAAAAACATCGAAAAGAATCAAAAACAATCGATAAAACGTCGAAAAGTATTGATAACAATCGAAAAAACATCGAAAGGAGTCAATTACAATCGAAAAAACATCAATAGGAGCCAATTACAATCGAAAAAACATCAAAAGAATCAAAAACAATCGATAAAACGTCGAAAAGTATCGAAAACAATCGAAAAAACATCGAAAGGAGTCAATTACAATCGAAAAAAAATCGAAAAGAATCAAAAACAATCGATTAAACGTCGAAAAGTATCGAAAACAATCGAAAAAACATCGAAAGGAGTCAATTACAATCGAAAAAACATCGATAGGAGTCAATAACAATCGAAAAAACATCGAAAAGAATCAAAAACATTCGATAAAGCGTCGAAAAGTATCGAAAACAATCGAAAAAACATCGAAAGGAGTCAATTACAATCGAAAAAACATCGAAAAGAATCAAAAACAATCGATAAAACGTCGAAAAGTATCGAAAGCAATCGAAAAAACATCGAAAGGAGTCAATTACAATCGAAAAGAATCAAAAACAATCGATAAAACGTCGAAAAGTATCGAAAACAATCGAAAAACATCGAAAGGAGTCAATTACAATCGAAAAAACATCGATAGGAGTCAATTACAATCGAAAAAATTCGAAAAGAATCAAAAACAATCGATAAAACGTCGAAAAGTATCGAAAACAATCGAAAAAACATCGAAAGGAGTCAATTACAATCGAAAAAACATCGATGGGAGTCAATTACAATCGAAAAACATCGAAAAGAATCAAAAACAATCGATAAAACGTCGAAAAGAATCAAAAACATTCGATAAAACGTCAAAAACTATCGAAAACAATCGAAAAAACATCGAAAGCAGTCAATTACAATCGAAAAAACATCGAAAAGAATCGAAAACAATAGATAAAACGTCGAAAAGTATCGAAAACAATCGAAAAACATCGAAAGGAGTCAATTACAATCGAAAAAACATCGAAAGGAGGCAATTACAATCGAAAAAACATTGATAGGAGTCAATTACAATCGAAAAAACATCGAAAAGAATCGAAAACAATCAAAAAAAACATCGAAAGGAGTCAATTACAATCAAAAAACATCGATAGGAGTCAATTACAATCGAAAAAACATCGAAAAGAATCAAAAACAATCGATAAAACGTCGAAAAGTATCGAAAACAATCGAAAAAACATCGAAAGCAGTCAATTACAGTCGAAAAAACATCGAAAAGAATCGAAAACAATAGATAAAACGTCGAAAAGTATCGAAAACAATCGAAAAAACATCGAAAGGAGTCAATTACAATCGAAAAAACATCGATGGGAGTCAATTACAATCGAAAAACATCGAAAAGAATCAAAAACAATCGATAAAACGTCGAAAAGAATCAAAAACAATCGATAAAACGTCGAAAAGTATCGAAAACAATCGAAAAAACATCGAAAGGAGTCAATTACAATCGAAAAAACATCGAAAAGAATCGAAAACAATAGATAAAACGTCGAAAAGCATCGAAAACAATCGGAAAAAACATCGAATGGAGTCAATAGCAATCGAAAAACATCGATAGGAGTCAATTACAATCGAAAAAACATCGAAAAGAATCATTCGATAAAACGTCAAAAACTATCGAAAACAATCGAAAAAACATCGAAAGCAGTCAATTACAATCGAAAAAACATCGAAAAGAATCGAAAACAATAGATAAAACGTCGAAAAGTATCGAAAACAATCGAAAAAACATCGAAAGGAGTCAATTACAATCGAAAAAACATCGAATGGAGGCAATTACAATCGAAAAAACATTGATAGGAGTCAATTACAATCGAAAAAACATCGAAAAGAATCGAAAACAATCGAAAAAACATCGAAAGGAGTCAATTACAATCAAAAAAACATCGATAGGAGTCAATTACAATCGAAAAAACATCGAAAAGAATCAAAAACAATCGATAAAACGTCGAAAAGTATCGAAAACAATCGAAAAAACATCGAAAGCAGTCAATTACAGTCGAAAAAACATCGAAAAGAATCGAAAACAATAGATAAAACGTCGAAAAGTATCGAAAACAATCGAAAAAACATCGAAAGGAGTCAATTACAATCGAAAAACATCGATGGGAGTCAATTACAATCGAAAAACATCGAAAAGAATCAAAAACAATCGATAAAACGTCGAAAAGAATCAAAAACAATCGATAAAACGTCGAAAAGTATCGAAAACAATCGAAAAAACATCGAAAGGAGTCAATTACAATCGAAAAAACATCGAAAAGAATCGAAAACAATAGATAAAACGTCGAAAAGCATCGAAAACAATCGAAAAAAACATCGAATGGAGTCAATAGCAATCGAAAAACATCGATAGGAGTCAATTACAATCGAAAAAACATCGAAAAGAATCAAAAACAATCGATAAAACGTTGAAAAGTATCGAAAACAATCGAAAAAACATCGAAAGGAGTCAATTACAATCGTAAAACATCGAAAAGAATCAAGAACAATCGATAAAACGTCGAAAAGATTCAAAAACAATCGATAAAACGTCGAAAGTATCGAAAACAATCGAAAAAACATCGAAATGAGTCAATTAAAATCGAAAAAACATCGAAAAGAATCAAAAACAATCGATAAAACGTCGAAAAGTATTGATAACAATCGAAAAAACATCGAAAGGAGTCAATTACAATCGAAAAAACATCAATAAGAGTCAATTACAATCGAAAAAACATCAAAAAGAATCAAAAACAATCGATAAAACGTCGAAAAGTATCGAAAACAATCGAAAAAAACATCGAATGGAGTCAATTGCAATCGAAAATCATCGATAGGAGTCAATTACAATCGAAAAAACATCGAAAAGAATCAAAAACAATCGATAAAACGTCGAAAAGTATCGAAAACAATCGAAAAAACATCGAAAGGAGTCAATTACAATCGAAAAAAAGAATCAAAAACATCGATTAGACGTCGAAAATGAAAACAATCGAAAAAACATCGAAAGGAGTTAATCGAAAAAACATTCGAGTCAATAGCAATCGAAAAGTATCGAAAACATTCGATAAGCGTCGAAAAGAAAAACATCGAAAGGAGTCAATTACAATCGAAAAAACATCGAAAAGAATCAAAAACAATCGATAAAACGTCGAAAAGTATCGAAAGCAATCGAAAAAACATCGAAAGGAGTCAATTACAATCGAAAAGAATCAAAAACAATCGATAAAACGTCGAAAAGTATCGAAAACAATCGAAAAAACATCGAAAGGAGTCAATTACAATCGAAAAAACATCGATAGGAGTCAATTACAATCGAAAAAAATTCGAAAAGAATCAAAAACAATCGATAAAACGTCGAAAAGTATCGAAAACAATCGAAAAAACATCGAAAGGAGTCAATTACAGTCGAAAAAACATCGAAAAGAATCAAGAACAATCGATAAACGACGAAAATCAAAAACAATCGATAAAACGTCGAAAAGTATCGAAAACAATCGAAAAACATCGAATGGAGTCAATTGCAATCGAAAATCATCGATAGGAGTCAATTACAATCGAAAAAACATCGAAAAGAATCAAAAACAATCGATAAAACGTCGAAAAAGTATCGAAAACAATCGAAAAAACATCGAAAGGAGTCAATTACAATCGAAAAAAATCGAAAAGAATCAAAAACAATCGATTAAACGTCGAAAAGTATCGAAAACAATCGAAAAACATCGAAAGGAGTCAATTACAATCGAAAAACATCGATAGGAGTCAATAACAATCGAAAAAACATCGAAAAGAATCAAAAACATTCGATAAAGCGTCGAAAAGTATCGAAAACAATCGAAAAAACATCGAAAGGAGTCAAATACAATCGAAAAAACATCGAAAAGAATCAAAAACAATCGATAAAACGTCGAAAAGTATCGAAAGCAATCGAAAAAACATCGAAAGGAGTCAATTACAATCGAAAAGAATCAAAAACAATCGATAAAACGTCGAAAAGTATCGAAAACAATCGAAAAAACATCGAAAGGAGTCAATTACAATCGAAAAACATCGATAGGAGTCAATTACAATCGAAAAAAATTCGAAAAGAATCAAAAACAATCGATAAAACGTCGAAAAGTATCGAAAACAATCGAAAAAACATCGAAAGGAGTCAATTACAATCGAAAAAACATCGATGGGAGTCAATTACAATCGAAAAACATCGAAAAGAATCAAAAACAATCGATAAAACGTCGAAAAGAATCAAAAACATTCGATAAAACGTCAAAAACTATCGAAAACAATCGAAAAAACATCGAAAGCAGTCAATTACAATCGAAAAAACATCGAAAAGAATCGAAAACAATAGATAAAACGTCGAAAAGTATCGAAAACAATCGAAAAAACATCGAAAGGAGTCAATTACAATCGAAAAAAACATCGAAAGGAGGCAATTACAATCGAAAAAACATTGATAGGAGTCAATTACAATCGAAAAAACATCGAAAAGAATCGAAAACAATCGAAAAAACATCGAAAGGAGTCAATTACAATCAAAAAAACATCGATAGGAGTCAATTACAATCGAAAAAACATCGAAAAGAATCAAAAACAATCGATAAAACGTCGAAAAGTATCGAAAACAATCGAAAAAACATCGAAAGGAGTCAATTACAATCGAAAAAACATCGATAGGAGTCAATTACAATCGAAAAAACATCGAAAAGAATCAAAAACAATCGATAAAACGTCGAAAAGTATCGAAAACAATCGAAAAAACATCGAAAGGAGTCAATTACAATCGAGAAAACATCGAAAAGAAACAAAAACAATCGATAAAACTTCGAAAAAGTATCGAAAACAATCGAAAAAACATCGAAAGGAGTCAATTACAATCGAAAAAACATCGAAAAGAATCAAAAACAATTGATAAAACGTCGAAAAGTATCGAAAACAATCGAAAAAACATCGAAAGCAGTCAATTACAATCGAAAAACATCGATGGGAGTCAATTACAATCGAAAAACATCGAAAAGAATCAAAAACAATCGATAAAACGTCGAAAAGAATCAAAAACATTCGATAAAACGTCAAAAACTATCGAAAACAATCGAAAAAACATCGAAAGCAGTCAATTACAATCGAAAAAACATCGAAAAGAATCGAAAACAATAGATAAAACGTCGAAAAGTATCGAAAACAATCGAAAAAACATCGAAAGGAGTCAATTACAATCGAAAAAACATCGAAAGGAGGCAATTACAATCGAAAAAACATTGATAGGAGTCAATTACAATCGAAAAAACATCGAAAAGAATCGAAAACAATCGAAAAACATCGAAAGGAGTCAATTACAATCAAAAAACATCGATAGGAGTCAATTACAATCGAAAAAACATCGAAAAGAATCAAAAACAATCGATAAAACGTCGAAAAGTATCGAAAACAATCGAAAAAACATCGAAAGGAGTCAATTACAATCGAAAAAACATCGATAGGAGTCAATTACAATCGAAAAAACATCGAAAAGAATCAAAAACAATCGATAAAACGTCGAAAAGTATCGAAAACAATCGAAAAACATCGAAAGGAGTCAATTACAATCGAGAAAACATCGAAAAGAAACAAAAACAATCGATAAAACTTCGAAAAGTATCGAAAACAATCGAAAAAACATCGAAAGGAGTCAATTACAATCGAAAAAACATCGAAAAGAATCAAAAACAATTGATAAAACGTCGAAAAGTATCGAAAACAATCGAAAAAACATCGAAAGGAGTCAATTACAATCGTAAAACATCGAAAAGAATCAAGAACAATCGATAAAACGTCGAAAAGATTCAAAAACAATCGATAAAACGTCGAAAGTATCGAAAACAATCGAAAAAACATCGAAAGGAGTCAATTACAATCGAAAAAACATCGAAAAGAATCAAAAACAATCGATAAAACGTCGAAAAGTATCGATAACAATCGAAAAAACATCGAAAGGAGTCAATTACAATCGAAAAAACATCGATAGGAGTCAATTACAATCGAAAAAACATCGAAAAGAATCAAAAACAATCGATAAAACGTCGAAAAGTATCGAAAACAATCGAAAAAACATCGAAAGGAGTCAAAAACAATAGATAAAACGTCGAAAAGTATCGAAAACAATCGAAAAACATCGAAAAGAGTCAATTACAATCGAAAAAACATCGAAAAGAATCAAAAACATTCGATAACACGTCGAAAAGTATCGAAAACAATCGAAAAAACATCGAAAGGAGTCAATTACAATCGAAAAAACATCGATAGGAGTCAATAACAAGCGAAAAAACATCGAAAAGAATCAAAAACATTCGATAAAGCGTCGAAAAGTATCGAAAACAATCGAAAAAACATCGAAAGGAGTCAATTACAATCGAAAAAACATCGAAAAGAATCAAAAACAATCGATAAAACGTCGAAAAGTATCGAAAGCAATCGAAAAAACATCGAAAGGAGTCAATTACAATCGAAAAAACATCGAAAAGGATCAAAAACAATCGATAAAACGTCGAAAAGTATCGAAAACAATCGAAAAAACATCGAAAGGAGTCAATAACAATCGAAAAACATCGATAGGAGTCAAATACAATCGGAAAAACATCGAAAAGAATCAAAAACAATCGATAAAACGTCGAAAAGTATCGAAAACAATCGAAAAAACATCGAAAGGAGTCAATTACAATCGTAAAACATCGATAGGAGTCAATTACAATCGAAAAAACATCGAAAAGAATCAAAAACAATCGATAAAACGTCGAAAAGTATAGAAAACCATCGAAAAAACATCGAAAAGAGTCAATTACAATCGAAAAAACATCGAAAAGAATCAAAAACAATCGATAAAACGTCGAAAAGTATCGAAAACAATCGAAAAAACATCGAAAGGAGTCAATTACAATCGAAAAAACATCGATAGGAGTCAATTACAATCGAAAAAACATCGAAAAGAATCAAAAACAATCGATAAAACGTCGAAAAGTATCGAAAACAATCGAAAAAACATCGAAAGGAGTCAATTACAATCGAGAAAACATCGAAAAGAATCAAAAACAATCGATAAAACGTCGAAAAGTATCGAAAACAATCGAAAAAACATCGAATGGAGTCAATTACAATCGAAAAACATCGAAAAGAATCAAAAACAATAGATAAAACGTCGAAAAGTATCGAAAACAATCGAAAAAACATCGAAAGGAGTCAATTACAATCGAAAAAACATCGATGGGAGTCAATTACAATCGAAAAACATCGAAAAGAATCAAAAACAATCGATAAAACGTCGAAAAGAATCAAAAACAATCGATAAAACGTCGAAAACTATCGAAAACAATCGAAAAAACATCGAAAGCAGTCAATTACAATCGAAAAAACATCGAAAAGAATCGAAAACAATAGATAAAACGTCGAAAAGTATCGAAAACAATCGAAAAAACATCGAAAGGAGTCAATTACAATCGAAAAAACATCGAAATGAGGCAATTACAATCGAAAAAACATTGATAGGAGTCAATTACAATCGAAAAAACATCGAAAAGAATCGAAAACAATCGAAAAAACATCGAAAGGAGTCAATTACAATCAAAAAAACATCGATAGGAGTCAATTACAATCGAAAAAACATCGAAAAGAATCAAAAACAATCGATAAAACGTCGAAAAGTATCGAAAACAATCGAAAAAACATCGAAAGGAGTCAATTACAATCGAGAAAACATCGAAAAGAAACAAAAACAATCGATAAAACGTCGAAAAGTATCGAAAACAATCGAAAAAACATCGAATGGAGTCAATTACAATCGAAAAACATCGATAGGAGTCAATTACAATCGAAAAAACATCGAAAAGAATCAAAAACAATTGATAAAACGTCGAAAAGTATCGAAAACAATCGAAAAAACATCGAAAGGAGTCAATTACAATCGTAAAACATCGAAAAGAATCAAGAACAATCGATAAAACGTCGAAAAGTATCGAAAACAATCGAAAAAACATCGAAAGGAGTCAATAACAAGCGAAAAAACATCGAAAAGAATCAAAAACATTCGATAAAGCGTCGAAAAGTATCGAAAACAATCGAAAAAACATCGAAAGGAGTCAATTACAATCGAAAAAACATCGAAAAGAATCAAAAACAATCGATAAAACGTCGAAAAGTATCGAAAACAATCGAAAAAACATCGAATGGAGTCAATTACAATCGAAAAACATCGATAGGAGTCAATTACAACCGAAAAAACATCAAAAAGAATCAAAAACAATCGATAAAACGTCGAAAAGTATCGAAAACAATCGAAAAAACATCGAAAGGAGTCAATTACAATTGTAAAACATCGAAAAGAATCAAGAACAATCGATAAAACGTCGAAAAGATTCAAAAACAATCGATAAAACGTCGAAAGTATCGAAAACAATCGAAAAAACATCGAAAGGAGTCAATTACAATCGAAAAAACATCGATAGGAGTCAATCACAATCGAAAAAACATCAAAAAGAATCAAAAACAATCGATAAAACGTCGAAAAGTGTCGAAAACAATCGAAAAAACATCGAAAGGAGTCAATTACAATCGAAAAAACATCGATAGGAGTCAATTACAATCGAAAACAATCGAAAAAAACATCGAAAGGAGTCAATTACAATCGAAAAAACATTGATAGGAGTCAATTACAATCGAAAACAATCGAAAAAACATCGAAAGGAGTCAATTACAATCGAAAAAACATCGAGAGGAGTCAGTTACAATCGAAAAAACATCGAAAAGAATCGAAAACAATAGATAAAACGTCGAAAAGTATCGAAAACAATCGAAAAAACATCGAAAGGAGTCAATTACAATCGAAAAAACATCGAAAGGAGTCAATTACAATCGAAAAAACATTGATAGGAATCAATTACAATCGAAAACAATCGAAAAAACATCGAAAGGAGTCAATTACAATCGAAAAAACATCGATAGGAGTCAGTTACAATCGAAAAAACATCGAAAAGAATCAAAAACAATCGATAAAACGTCGAAAAGTATCGAAAACAATCGAAAAAACATCGAAAGGAGTCAATTACAATCGAAAAAACATCGAAAGGAGTCAATTACAATCGAAAAAACATTGATAGGAGTCAATTACAATCGAAAACAATCGAAAAAACATCGAAAGGAGTCAATTACAATCGAAAAAACATCGATAGGAGTCAGTTACAATCGAAAAAACATCGAAAAGAATCAAAAACAATCGATAAAACGTCGAAAAGTATCGAAAACAATCGAAAAAACATCGAAAGGAGTCAATTACAATCGAAAAAACATCGATGGGAGTCAATTACAATCGAAAAAACATCGAAAAGAATCAAAAATAATAAATAAAACGTCGAAAACTATCGAAAACAATCGAAAAAACATCGAAAGGAGTCAATTACAATCGAAAAAACATCGATGGGAGTCAATTACAATCGAAAAAACATCGAAAAGAATCAAAAATAATAAATAAAACGTCGAAAACTATCGAAAACAATCGAAAAACATCGAAAGGAGTCAATTACAATCGAAAAAACATCGATAGGAGTCAATTACAATCGAAAAACATCGAAAAGAATCAAAAACAATCGATAAAACGTCGAAAAGTATCGAAAACAATCGAAAAAACATCGAAAGGAGTCAATTACAATCGAAAAAACATCGAAAAGAATCAAGAACAATCGATTAAACGTCGAAAAGTATCGAAAACAATCGAAAAAACATCGAAAGGAGTCAATTATAATCGAAAAAACATCGATAGGAGTCAATTACAATCGAAAAAACATCGAAAAGAATCAAAAACAATCGATAAAACGTCGAAAAGTATCAAAAACAATCGAAAAAACATCGAAAGGAGTCAATTACAATCGAAAAAACATCGAAAAGAATCAAAAACAATCGATAAAACGTCGAAAATATCGAAAACAATCGAAAAAACATCGAAAGGAGTCAATTACAATCGAAAAAACATCGAAAAGAATCAAAAACAATCGATAAAACGTCGAAAAGTATCGATAACAATCGAAAAAACATCGAAAGGAGTCAATTACAATCGAAAAAACATCGAAAGGAGTCAATTACAATCGAAAAAACATCAAAAAGAATCAAAACAATCGATAAAACGTCGAAAACAATCGAAAAAACATCGAAAGGAGTTAATTACAATCGAAAAAACATCGAAAAGAATCAAAAACAATCGATAACTCGTCGAAAAGTATAGAAAACAATCGAAAAAACATCGAAAGGAGTCAATTACAATCGAAAAAACATCGATAGGAGTCAATAACAATCGAAAAAACATCGAAAAGAATCAAAAACATTCGATAAAGCGTCGAAAAGTATCGAAAACAATCGAAAAAACATCGAAAGGAGTCAATTACAATCGAAAAAACATCGAAAAGAATCAAAAACAACAGATAAAACGTCGAAAAGTATCGAAAGCAATCGAAAAACATCGAAAGGAGTCAATTACAATCGAAAAAACATCGAAAAGAATCAAAAACAATCGATAAAACGTCGAAAAGTATCGAAAACAATCGAAAAAACATCGAAAGGAGTCAATTACAATCGAAAAAACATCGATAGGAGTCAATTACAATCGAAAAAACATCGAAAAGAATCAAAAACAATCGATAAAACGTCGAAAAGTATCGAAAACAATCGAAAAAACATCGAAAGGAGTCAATTACAATCGAAAAAACATCGATAGGAGTCAATTACAATCGAAAAAACATCGAAAAGAATCAAAAACAATCGATAAAACGTCGAAAAGTGTCGAAAACAATCGAAAAAACATCGAAAGGAGTCAATTACAATCGAGAAAACATCGAAAAGAATCAAAAACAATCGATAAAACGTCGAAAAGTATCAAAAACAATCGAAAAAACATCGAAAGGAGTCAATTACAATCGAAAAAACATCGAAAAGAATCAAAAACAATCGATAAAACGTCGAAAATATCGAAAACAATCGAAAAAACATCGAAAGGAGTCAATTACAATCGAAAAAACATCGAAAAGAATCAAAAACAATCGATAAAACGTCGAAAAGTATCGAAAACAATCGAAAAAACATCGAAAGGAGTTAATTACAATTGTAAAACATCGAAAAGAATCAAGAACAATCGATAAAACGTCGAAAAGATTCAAAAACAATCGATAAAACGTCGAAAGTATCGAAAACAATCGAAAAAACATCGAAAGGAGTCAATTACAATCGAAAAAACATCGATAGGAGTCAATCACAAACGAAAAAACATCAAAAAGAATCAAAAACAATCGATAAAACGTCGAAAAGTATCGAAAACAATCGAAAAAACATCGAAAGGAGTCAATTACAATCGAAAAAACATCGATAGGAGTCAATTACAATCGAAAACAATCGAAAACAATCGAAAAAACATCGAAAGGAGTCAATTACAATCGACAAAACATTGATAGGAGTCAATTACAATCGAAAACAATCGAAAAAACATCGAAAGGAGTCAATTACAATCGAAAAAACATCGATAGGAGTCAGTTACAATCGAAAAAACATCGAAAAGAATCGAAAACAATAGATAAAACGTCGAAAAGTATCGAAAACAATCGAAAAAACATCGAAAGGAGTCAATTACAATCGAAAAAACATCGAAAGGAGTCAATTACAATCGAAAAAACATTGATAGGAATCAATTACAATCGAAAACAATCGAAAAAACATCGAAAGGAGTCAATTACAATCGAAAAACATCGATAGGAGTCAGTTACAATCGAAAAAACATCGAAAAGAATCAAAAACAATCGATAAAACGTCGAAAAGTATCGAAAACAATCGAAAAAACATCGAAAGGAGTCAATTACAATCGAAAAAACATCGAAAGGAGTCAATTACAATCGAAAAACATTGATAGGAGTCAATTACAATCGAAAACAATCGAAAAAACATCGAAAGGAGTCAATTACAATCGAAAAAACATCGATAGGAGTCAGTTACAATCGAAAAACATCGAAAAGAATCAAAAACAATCGATAAAACGTCGAAAAGTATCGAAAACAATTGAAAAAACATCGAAAGGAGTCAATTACAATCGAAAAAACATCGATGGGAGTCAATTACAATCGAAAAAACATCGAAAAGAATCAAAAATAATAAATAAAACGTCGAAAACTATCGAAAACAATCGAAAAAACATCGAAAGGAGTCAATTACAATCGAAAAAACATCGATGGGAGTCAATTACAATCGAAAAACATCGAAAAGAATCAAAAATAATAAATAAAACGTCGAAAACTATCGAAAACAATCGAAAAACATCGAAAGGAGTCAATTACAATCGAAAAAACATCGATAGGAGTCAATTACAATCGAAAAAACATCGAAAAGAATCAAAAACAATCGATAAAACGTCGAAAAGTATCGAAAACAATCGAAAAAACATCGAAAGGAGTCAATTACAATCGAAAAAACATCGAAAAGAATCAAGAACAATCGATTAAACGTCGAAAAGTATCGAAAACAATCGAAAAAACATCGAAAGGAGTCAATTATAATCGAAAAAACATCGATAGGAGTCAATTACAATCGAAAAAACATCGAAAAGAATCAAAAACAATCGATAAAACGTCGAAAAGTATCAAAAACAATCGAAAAAACATCGAAAGGAGTCAATTACAATCGAAAAAACATCGAAAAGAATCAAAAACAATCGATAAAACGTCGAAAATATCGAAAACAATCGAAAAAACATCGAAAGGAGTCAATTACAATCGAAAAAACATCGAAAAGAATCAAAAACAATCGATAAAACGTCGAAAAGTATCGATAACAATCGAAAAAACATCGAAAGGAGTCAATTACAATCGAAAAAACATCGAAAGGAGTCAATTACAATCGAAAAAACATCAAAAAGAATCAAAAACAATCGATAAAACGTCGAAAACAATCGAAAAAACATCGAAAGGAGTTAATTACAATCGAAAAAACATCGAAAAGAATCAAAAACAATCGATAACTCGTCGAAAAGTATAGAAAACAATCGAAAAAACATCGAAAGGAGTCAATTACAATCGAAAAAACATCGATAGGAGTCAATAACAATCGAAAAAACATCGAAAAGAATCAAAAACATTCGATAAAGCGTCGAAAAGTATCGAAAACAATCGAAAAAACATCGAAAGGAGTCAATTACAATCGAAAAAACATCGAAAAGAATCAAAAACAACAGATAAAACGTCGAAAAGTATCGAAAGCAATCGAAAAAACATCGAAAGGAGTCAATTACAATCGAAAAAACATCGAAAAGAATCAAAAACAATCGATAAAACGTCGAAAAGTATCGAAAACAATCGAAAAAACATCGAAAGGAGTCAATTACAATCGAAAAACATCGATAGGAGTCAATTACAATCGAAAAAAACATCGAAAAGAATCAAAAACAATCGATAAAACGTCGAAAAGTATCGAAAACAATCGAAAAAACATCGAAAGGAGTCAATTACAATCGAAAAAACATCGATAGGAGTCAATTACAATCGAAAAAACATCGAAAAGAATCAAAAACAATCGATAAAACGTCGAAAAGTGTCGAAAACAATCGAAAAAAACATCGAAAGGAGTCAATTACAATCGAGAAAACATCGAAAAGAATCAAAAACAATCGTTTAAACGTCGAAAAGTATCGAAAACAATCGAAAAAACATCGAAAGGAGTCAATTATAATCGAAAAACATCGATAGGAGTCAATTACAATCGAAAAAACATCGAAAAGAATCAAAAACAATCGATAAAACGTCGAAAAGTATCGAAAACAATCGAAAAAACATCGAAAGGAGTCAATTACAATCGAAAAAACATCGAAAAGAATCAAAAACAATCGATAAAACGTCGAAAAGTATCGATAACAATCGAAAAAACATCGAAAGGAGTCAATTACAATCGAAAAACATCGATAGGAGTCAATTACAATCAAAAAACATCAAAAGAATCAAAAACAATCGATAAAACGTCGAAAACAATCGAAAAAACATCGAAAGGAGTCAATTACAATCGAAAAAACATCGAAAAAGAATCAAAAACAATCGATAACTCGTCGAAAAGTATAGAAAACAATCGAAAAACATCGAAAGGAGTCAATTACAATCGGAAAAACATCGATAGGAGTCAATAACAATCGAAAAAACATCGAAAAGAATCAAAAACATTCGATAAAGCGTCGAAAAGTATCGAAAACAATCGAAAAAACATCGAAAGGAGTCAATTACAATCGAAAAAACATCGAAAAGAATCAAAAACAACAGATAAAACGTCGAAAAGTATCGAAAGCAATCGAAAAAACATCGAAAGGAGTCAATTACAATCGAAAAAAACATCGAAAAGAATCAAAAACAATCGATAAAACGTCGAAAAGTATCGAAAACAATCGAAAAAACATCGAAAGGAGTCAATTACAATCGAAAAAACATCGATAGGAGTCAATTACAATCGAAAAACATCGAAAAGAATCAAAAACAATCGATAAAACGTCGAAAAGTATCGAAAACAATCGAAAAAACATCGAAAGGAGTCAATTACAATCGAAAAAACATCGATAGGAGTCAATTACAATCGAAAAAACATCGAAAAGAATCAAAAACAATCGATAAAACGTCGAAAAGTGTCGAAAACAATCGAAAAAACATCGAAAGGAGTCAATTACAATCGAGAAAACATCGAAAAGAATCAAAAACAATCGATAAAACGTCGAAAAGTATCGAAAACAATCGAAAAAACATCGAAAGGAGTCAATTACAATCGAAAAAACATCGATAGGAGTCAATTACAATCGAAAAAACATCGAAAAGAATCAAAAACAATCGATAAAACGTCGAAAAGTATCGAAAACAATCGAAAAAACATCGAAAGGAGTCAATTACAATCGAAAAAACATCGAAAAGAATCAAAAACAATCGATTAAACGTCGAAAAGTATCGAAAACAATCGAAAAAACATCGAAAGGAGTCAATTATAATCGAAAAACATCGATAGGAGTCAATTACAATCGAAAAAACATCGAAAAGAATCAAAAACAATCGATAAAACGTCGAAAAGTATCGAAAACAATCGAAAAAACATCGAAAGGAGTCAATTACAATCGAAAAAACATCGAAAAGAATCAAAAACAATCGATAAAACGTCGAAAAGTATCGATAACAATCGAAAAAACATCGAAAGGAGTCAATTACAATCGAAAAACATCGATAGAGTCAATTACAATCAAAAAAACATCAAAAGAATCAAAAACAATCGATAAAACGTCGAAAACAATCGAAAAAACATCGAAAGGAGTCAATTACAATCGAAAAAACATCGAAAAGAATCAAAAACAATCGATAACTCGTCGAAAAGTATAGAAAACAATCGAAAAAACATCGAAAGGAGTCAATTACAATCGAAAAAACATCGATAGGAGTCAATAACAATCGAAAAAACATCGAAAAAAAATCAAAAACATTCGATAAAGCGTCTAAAAAGTATCGAAAACAATCGAAAAAACATCGAAAGGAGTCAATTACAATCGAAAAAAACATCGAAAAGAATCAAAAACAATCGATAAAACGTCGAAAAGTATCGAAAACAATCGAAAAAACATCGAAAGGAGTCAATTACAATCGAAAAAACATCGATGGAGTCAATTACAATCGAAAAAACATCGAAAAGAATCAAAAACAATCGATAAAACGTCGAAAAGTATCGAAAACAATCGAAAAAACATCGAAAGGAGTCAATTACAATCGAAAAAACATCGATAGGAGTCAATTACAATCGAAAAAACATCGAAAAGAATCAAAAACAATCGATAAAACGTCGAAAAGTGTCGAAAACAATCGAAAAAACATCGAAAGGAGTCAATTACAATCGAGAAAACATCGAAAAGAATCAAAAACAATCGATAAAACGTCGAAAAGTATCGAAAACAATCGAAAAAACATCGAATGGAGTCAATTACAATCGAAAAACATCGATAGGAGTCAATTACAATCGAAAAAACATCGAAAAGAATCAAAAACAATCGATAAAACGTCGAAAAGTATCGAAAACAATCGAAAAAACATCAAAAGGAGTCAATTACAATCGAAAAGACATCGAAAAGAATCAAAAACAATCGATAAAACGTCGAAAAGAATCAAAAACAATCGATAAAACGTCGAAAAGTGTCGAAAACAATCGAAAAAACATCGAAAGGAGTCAATTACAATCGAGAAAACATCGAAAAGAATCAAAAACAATCGATAAAACGTCGAAAAGTATCGAAAACAATCGAAAAAACATCGAAAGGAGTCAATTACAATCGAAAAAACATCGATAGGAGTCAATTACAATCGAAAAAACATCGAAAAGAATCAAAAACAATCGATAAAACGTCGAAAAGTATCGAAAACAATCGAAAAAACATCGAAAGGAGTCAATTACAATCGAAAAAACATCGATAGGAGTCAATTACAATCGAAAAAACATCGAAAAGAATCAAAACAATCGATAAAACGTCGAAAAGTATCGAAAACAATCGAAAAAACATCGAAAGGAGTCAATTACAATCGAAAAAACATCGATAGGAGTCAATTACAATCGAAAAAACATCGAAAAGAATCAAAAACAATCGATAAAACGTCGAAAAGTCTCGAAAACAATCGAAAAAACATCGAAAGGAGTCAATTACAATCGAGAAAACATCGAAAAGAATCAAAAACAATCGATAAAACGTCGAAAAGTATCGAAAACAATCGAAAAAACATCGAAAGGAGTCAATTACAATCGAAAAAACATCGATAAGAGTCAATTACAATCGAAAAAACATCGAAAAGAATCAAAAACAATCGATAAAACGTCGAAAAGTATCGAAAACAATCGAAAAAACATCGAAAGGAGTCAATTACAATCGAAAAAACATCGAAAAGAATCAAAAACAATCGATTAAACGTCGAAAAGTATCGAAAACAATCGAAAAAACATCGAAAGGAGTCAATTATAATCGAAAAAACATCGATAGGAGTCAATTACAATCGAAAAAACATCGAAAAGAATCAAAAACAATCGATAAAACGTCGAAAAGTATCGAAAACAATCGAAAAAACATCGAAAGGAGTCAATTACAATCGAAAAAACATCGAAAAGAATCAAAAACAATCGATAAAACGTCGAAAAGTATCGATAACAATCGAAAAAACATCGAAAGAGTCAATTACAATCGAAAAAACATCGATAGGAGTCAATTACAATCAAAAAACATCAAAAAGAATCAAAAACAATCGATAAAACGTCGAAAACAATCGAAAAACATCGAAAGGAGTCAATTACAATCGAAAAAACATCGAAAAGAATCAAAAACAATCGATAACTCGTCGAAAAGTATAGAAAACAATCGAAAAAACATCGAAAGGAGTCAATTACAATCGAAAAAACATCGATAGGAGTCAATAACAATCGAAAAAACATCGAAAAAATCAAAAACATTCGATAAAGCGTCTAAAAGTATCGAAAACAATCGAAAAAAACATCGAAAGGAGTCAATTACAATCGAAAAAACATCGAAAAGAATCAAAAACAATCGATAAAACGTCGAAAAGTATCGAAAACAATCGAAAAAACATCGAAAGGAGTCAATTACAATCGAAAAACATCGATAGGAGTCAATTACAATCGAAAAAACATCGAAAAGAATCAAAAACAATCGATAAAACGTCGAAAAGTATCGAAAACAATCGAAAAAACATCGAAAGGAGTCAATTACAATCGAAAAACATCGATAGGAGTCAATTACAATCGAAAAAACATCAAAAAGAATCAAAAACAATCGATAAAACGTCGAAAAGTATCGAAAACAATCGAAAAAACATCGAAAGGAGTCAATTACAATCGAGAAAACATCGAAAAGAATCAAAAACAATCGATAAAACGTCGAAAAGTATCGAAAACAATCGAAAAAACATCGAATGGAGTCAATTACAATCGAAAAACATCGATAGGAGTCAATTACAATCGAAAAAACATCGAAAAGAATCAAAAACAATCGATAAAACGTCGAAAAGTATCGAAAACAATCGAAAAAACATCAAAAGGAGTCAATTACAATCGAAAAGACATCGAAAAGAATCAAAAACAATCGATAAAACGTCGAAAAGAATCAAAAACAATCGATAAAACGTCGAAAAGTATCGAAAACAATCGAAAAAACATCGAAAGCAGTCAATTACAACCGAAAAACATCGAAAAGAATCAAAAACAATAGATAAAACGTCGAAAAGTATCAAAAACAATCGAAAAAACATCGAAAGGAGTCAATTACAATCGAAAAAACATCGAAAAGAATCAAAAACAATCGAAAAAACGTCGAAAGAATCAAAAACAATCGATAAAACGTCAAATAGTATCGAAAACCATCGAAAAAACATCGAAAAGAGTCAATTACAATCGAAAAAAACATCGAAAAGAATCAAAAACAATCGATAAAACGTCGAAAAGTATCGAAAACAATCGAAAAAACATCGAAATGAGTCAATCGCAATCGAAAAAACATCGATAGGAGTCAATTACAATCGAAAAAACATCGAAAAGAGTCAAAACAATCGATAAAACGTCGAAAAGTATCGAAAACAATCGAAAAAAACATCGAAAGCAGTCAATTACAATCGAAAAAAACATCGAAAAGAATCAAAAACAATAGATAAAACGTCGAAAAGCATCGAAAACAATCGATAAAACGTCGAATAGTATCGAAAACCATCGAAAAACATCGAAAGGAGTCAATTACAATCGAAAAAACATCGATAGGAGTCAATAACAATCGAAAAAACATCGAAAAGAATCAAAAACATTCGATAAAGCGTCGAAAAGTATCGAAAACAATCGAAAAAACATCGAAAGGAGTCAATTACAATCGAAAAAACATCGAAAAGAATCAAAAACAATCGATAAAACGTCGAAAAGTATCGAAAGCAATCGAAAAAAAACATCGAAAGGAGTCAATTACAATCGAAAAAACATCGAAAAGAATCAAAACAATATATAAAACGTCGAAAAGTATCGAAAACAATCGAAAAAACATCGAAAGGAGTCAATTACAATCGAAAAAACATCGATAGGAGTCAATTACAATCGAGAAAACATCGAAAAGAATCAAAAACAATAGATAAAACGTCGAAAAGCATCGAAAACAATCGAAAAAACATCGAAAGGAGTCAATTACAATCGAAAAAACATCGAAAAGAATCAAAACAATCGATAAAACGTCGAAAAGTATCGAAAACCATCGAAAAACATCGAAAAGAGTCAATTACAATCGATAAAACATCGAAAAGAATCAAAAACAATCGATAAAACGTCGAAAAGAATCAAAAACAATCGATAAAACGTCGAAAAGTATCGAAAACAATCGAAAAAACATCGAAAGCAGTCAATTACAATCGAAAAAACATCGAAAAGAATCAAAAACATTCGATAAAGCGTCGAAAAGTATCGAAAACAATCGAAAAAACATCGAAAGGAGTCAATTACAATCGAAAAAACATCGAAAAGAATCAAAAACAACAGATAAAACGTCGAAAAGTATCGAAAGCAATCGAAAAAACATCGAAAGGAGTCAATTACAATCGAAAAAACATCGAAAAGAATCAAAAACAATCGATAAAACGTCGAAAAGTATCGAAAACAATCGAAAAAAACATCGAAAGGAGTCAATTACAATCGAAAAAAAACATCGATAGGAGTCAATTACAATCGAGAAAACATCGAAAAGAATCAAAAACAATCGATAAAACGTCGAAAAGTATCGAAAACCATCGAAAAACATCGAAAAGAGTCAATTACAATCGAAAAGACATCGAAAAGAATCAAAAACAATCGATAAAACGTCGAAAAGAATCAAAAACAATCGATAAAACGTCGAAAAGTATCGAAAACAATCGAAAGAACATCGAAAGCAGTCAATTACAATCAAAAAAACATCGAAAAGAATCAAAAACAATAGATAAAACGTCAAAAAGTATAGAAAACAATCGAAAAAACATCGAAAGGAGTCAATTACAATCGAAAAAACATCGATAGGAGTCAATTACAATCGAAAAAACATCGAAAAGAATCAAAAACAATCGATAAAACGTCGAAAAGTATCGAAAACAATCGAAAAAACATCGAAAAGAATCGAAAACAATCGAAAAACATCGAAAGCAGTCAATTACAATCGAAAAAACATCGAAAAGAATCAAAACAATAGATAAAACGTCGAAAAGCATCGAAAAGCATCGAAAACAATCGAAAAAACATCGAAAGGAGTCAATTACAATCGAAAAAACATCGAAAAGAATCAAAAACAATCGAAAAAAACGTCGAAAGAATCAAAAACAATCGATAAAACGTCGAATAGTATCGAAAACCATCGAAAAAACATCGAAAAGAGTCAATTACAATCGAAAAAACATCGAAAAGAATCAAAAACAATCGATAAAACGTCGAAAAGTATCGAAAACAATCGAAAAAACATCGAAAGGAGTCAATTGCAATCGAAAAAACATCGATAGGAGTCAATTACAATCGAAAAAACATCGAAAACAATCGAAAAACATCGAAAGGAGTCAATTACAATCGAGAAAACATCGAAAAGAATCAAAAACAATCGATAAAACGTCGAAAAGTATCGAAAACAATCGAAAAAACATCGAATGGAGTCAATTACAATCGAAAAACATCGATAGGAGTCAATTACAATCGAAAAAACATCGAAAAGAATCAAAAACAATCGATAAAACGTCGAAAAGTATCGAAAACAATCGAAAAAACATCGAAAGGAGTCAATTACAATCGAAAAAACATCGATAGGAGTCAATTACAATCGAAAAAACATCGAAAAGAATCAAAAACAATCGATAAAACGTCGAAAAGTATCGAAAACAATCGAAAAAACATCGAAAGGAGTCAATTACAATCGAGAAAACATCGATAGGAGTCAATAACAATCGAAAAAACATCGAAAAGAATCAAAAACATTCGATAAAGCGTCGAAAAGTATCGAAAACAATCGAAAAAACATCGAAAGGAGTCAATTACAATCGAAAAAACATCGAAAAGAATCATAAACAATCGATAAAACGTCGAAAAGTATCGAAAACAATCGAAAAAACATCGAATGGAGTCAATTACAATCGAAAAACATCGAAAAGAATCAAAAACAATAGATAAAACGTCGAAAAGTATCGAAAACAATCGAAAAAACATCGAAAGGAGTAAATTACAATCGAAAAAACATCGATGGGAGTCAATTACAATCGAAAAACATCGAAAAGAATCAAAAACAATCGATAAAACGTCGAAAAGAATCAAAAACAATCGATAAAACGTCGAAAACTATCGAAAACAATCGAAAAAACATCGAAATCAGTCAATTACAATCGAAAAAACATCGAAAAGAATCAAAAACAATCGATAAAACGTCGAAAACTATCGAAAACAATCGAAAAAACATCGAAATCAGTCAATTACAATCGAAAAAACGTCGAAAAGAATCGAAAACAATCGAAAAAACATCGAAAGGAGTCAATTACAATCAAAAAAACATCGATAGGAGTCAATTACAATCGAAAAAACATCGAAAAGAATCAAAAACAATCGATAAAACGTCGAAAAATATCGAAAACAATCGAAAAAACATCGAAAGGAGTCAATTACAATCGAAAAAACATCGATAGGAGTCAATTACAATCGAGAAAACATCGAAAAGAATCAAAAACAATCGATAAAACGTCGAAAAGTATCGAAAACCATCGAAAAACATCGATGGGAGTCAATTACAATCGAAAAACATCGAAAAGAATCAAAAACAATCGATAAAACGTCGAAAAGAATCAAAAACAATCGATAAAACGTCGAAAACTATCGAAAACAATCGAAAAAACATCGAAATCAGTCAATTACAATCGAAAAAACATCGAAAAGAATCAAAAACAATCGATAAAACGTCGAAAACTATCGAAAACAATCGAAAAAACATCGAAATCAGTCAATTACAATCGAAAAAACGTCGAAAAGAATCGAAAACAATCGAAAAAACATCGAAAGGAGTCAATTACAATCAAAAAAACATCGATATGAGTCAATTACAATCGAAAAAACATCGAAAAGAATCAAAAACAATCGATAAAACGTCGAAAAGTATCGAAAACAATCGAAAAAACATCGAAAGGAGTCAATTACAATCGAAAAAACATCGATAGGAGTCAATTACAATCGAGAAAACATCGAAAAGAATCAAAAACAATCGATAAAACGTCGAAAAGTATCGAAAACCATCGAAAAACATCGAAAAGAGTCAATTACAATCGAAAAGACATCGAAAAGAATCAAAAACAATCGATAAAACGTCGAAAAGAATCAAAAACAATCGATAAAACGTCGAAAAGTATCGAAAACAATCGAAAGAACATCGAAAGCAGTCAATTACAATCAAAAAAACATCGAAAAGAATGAAAAACAATAGATAAAACGTCGAAAAGTATCGAAAACAATCGAAAAAACATCGAAAGGAGTCAATTACAATCGAAAAAACATCGAAAAGAATCAAAAATAATAAATAAAACGTCGAAAACTATCGAAAACAATCGAAAAAAACATCGAAAGGAGTCAATTACAATCGAAAAAAACATCGATAGAGTCAATTACAATCGAAAAAACATCGAAAAGAATCAAAAACAATCGATAAAACGTCGAAAAGTATCGAAAACAATCGAAAAAACATCGAAAAGAATCGAAAACAATCGAAAAAACATCGAAAGCAGTCAATTACAATCGAAAAAACATCGAAAAGAATCAAAAACAATAGATAAAACGTCGAAAAGCATCGAAAAGCATCGAAAACAATCGAAAAAACATCGAAAGGAGTCAATTACAATCGAAAAAACATCGAAAAGAATCAAAAACAATCGAAAAAACGTCGAAAGAATCAAAAACAATCGATAAAACGTCGAATAGTATCGAAAACCATCGAAAAAACATCGAAAAGAGTCAATTACAATCGAAAAAACATCGAAAAGAATCAAAAACAATCGATAAAACGTCGAAAAGTATCGAAAACAATCGAAAAAACATCGAAAGGAGTCAATTGCAATCGAAAAAACATCGATAGGAGTCAATTACAATCGAAAAAACATCGAAAACAATCGAAAAACATCGAAAGGAGTCAATTACAATCGAGAAAACATCGAAAAGAATCAAAAACAATCGATAAAACGTCGAAAAGTATCGAAAACAATCGAAAAAACATCGAATGGAGTCAATTACAATCGAAAAACATCGATAGGAGTCAATTACAATCGAAAAAACATCGAAAAGAATCAAAAACAATCGATAAAACGTCGAAAAGTATCGAAAACAATCGAAAAAAAACATCGAAAGGAGTCAATTACAATCGAAAAAACATCGATAAGAGTCAATTACAATCGAAAAAACATCGAAAAGAATCAAAAACAATCGATAAAACGTCGAAAAGTATCGAAAACAATCGAAAAAACATCGAAAGGAGTCAATTACAATCGAGAAAACATCGAAAAGAATCAAAAACAATCGATAAAACGTCGAAAAGTATCGAAAACAATCGAAAAAACATCGAATGGAGTCGATTACAATCGAAAAACATCGAAAAGAATCAAAAACAATAGATAAAACGTCGAAAAGTATCGAAAACAATCGAAAAAACATCGAAAGGAGTCAATTACAATCGAAAAAACATCGATGGGAGTCAATTACAATCGAAAAACATCGAAAAGAATCAAAAACAATCGATAAAACGTCGAAAAGAATCAAAAACAATCGATAAAACGTCGAAAACTATCGAAAACAATCGAAAAAACATCGAAATCAGTCAATTACAAACGAAAAAACATCGAAAAGAATCAAAAACAATCGATAAAACGTCGAAAAGTATCGAAAACAATCGAAAAAACATCGAAATCAGTCAATTACAATCGAAAAACGTCGAAAAGAATCGAAAACAATCGAAAAAACATCGAAAGGAGTCAATTACAATCAAAAAACATCGATAGGAGTCAATTACAATCGAAAAAACATCGAAAAGAATCAAAAACAATCGATAAAACGTCGAAAAATATCGAAAACAATCGAAAAAACATCGAAAGGAGTCAATTACAATCGAAAAAACATCGATAGGAGTCAATTACAATCGAAAAAACATCGAAAAGAATCAAAAACAATCGATAAAACGTCGAAAAGTATCGAAAACAATCGAAAAACATCGAAAGGAGTCAATTACAATCGAGAAAACATGGAAAAGAAACAAAAACAATCGATAAAACGTCGAAAAGTATCGAAAACAATCGAAAAAACATCGAATGGAGACAATTACAATCGAAAAACATCGATAGAGTCAATTACAATCAAAAAAACATCGAAAAGAATCAAAAAAGAATTGATAAAACGTCAAAAAGTATCGAAAACAATCGAAAAACATCGAAAGGAGTCAATTACAATCGTAAAACATCGAAAAGAATCAAGAACAATCGAAAAAACATTGATGGAGTCAATTACAATCGAAAACAATCGAAAAAACATCGAAAGGAGTCAATTACAATCGAAAAAACATCGATAGGAGTCAGTTACAATCGAAAAAACATCGAAAAGAATCAAAAACAATCGATAAAACGTCGAAAAGTATCGAAAACAATCGAAAAAACATCGAAAGGGAGTCAATTACAATCGAAAAAACATCGAAAGGAGTCAATTACAATCGAAAAAACATTGATAGGAGTCAATTACAATCGAAAACAATCGAAAAAACATCGAAAGGAGTCAATTACAATCGAAAAAACATCGATAGGAGTCAGTTACAATCGAAAAAACATCGAAAAGAATCAAAAACAATCGATAAAACGTCGAAAAGTATCGAAAACAATCGAAAAAACATCGAAAGGAGTCAATTACAATCAAAGAAAAACATCGATGGGAGTCAATTACAATCGAAAAACATCGAAAAGAATCAAAACAATCGATAAAACGTCGAAAACAATCGAAAACAATCGAAAAAACATCGAAAGGAGTCAATTACAATCGAAAAAACATCAAAAGAATCAAAAACAATCGATTAAACGTCGAAAAGTATCGAAAACAATCGAAAAACATCGAAAGGAGTCAATTATAATCGAAAAAACATCGATAGGAGTCAATTACAATCGAAAAAACATCGAAATGAATCAAAAACAATCGATAAAACGTCGAAAAGTATCGAAAACAATCGAAAAAACATCGAAAGGAGTCAATTACAATCGAAAAAACATCGAAAAGAATCAAAAACAATCGATAAAACGTCGAAAGTATCGAAAACAATCGAAAAAAACATCGAAAGGAGTCAATTACAATCGAAAAAACATCGAAAAAGAATCAAAAACAATCGATAAAACGTCGAAAAGTATCGATAACAATCGAAAAAACATCGAAAGGAGTCAATTACAATCGAAAAAACATCGATAGGAGTCTATTACAATCGAAAAAACATCAAAAAAAATCAAAAACAATCGATAAAACGTCGAAAACAATCGAAAAAACATCGAAAGGAGTCAATTACAATCGAAAAAACATCGAAAAGAATCAAAAACAATCGATAAAACGTCGAAAAAGTATCGAAAACAATCGAAAAAACATCGAAAGGAGTCAATTACAATCGAAAAAACATCGATAGGAGTCAATTACAATCGAAAAAACATCGAAAAGAATCAAAAACAATCGATAAAACGTCGAAAAGTATCGAAAACAATCGAAAAAACATCGAAAGGAGTCAATTACAATCGAAAAAACATCGATAGGAGTCAATTACAATCGAAAAAACATCGAAAAGAATGAAAAACAATCGATAAAACGTCGAAAAGTGTCGAAAACAATCGAAAAAACATCGAAAGGAGTCAATTACAATCGAAAATACATCGAAAAGAATCAAAAACAATCGATAAAACGTCGAAAAGTATCGAAAACAATCGAAAAAAACATCGAAAGGAGTCAATTACAATCGAAAAACATCGATATGAGTCAATTACAATCGAAAAAACATCGAAAAGAATCAAAAACAATCGATAAAACGTCGAAAAGTATCGAAAACAATCGAAAAAACATCAAAAGGAGTCAATTACAATCGAAAAAACATTGATAGAAGTCAATTACAATCGAAAACAATCGAAAAAACATCGAAAGGAGTCAATTACAATCGAAAAAACATCGATAGGAGTCAGTTACAATCGAAAAAACATCGAAAAGAATCAAAAACAATCGATAAAACGTCGAAAAGTATCGAAAACAATCGAAAAAACATCGAAAGGAGTCAATTACAATCGAAAAAACATTGATAGGAGTCAATTACAATCGAAAACAATCGAAAAAACATCGAAAGGAGTCAATTACAATCGAAAAAACATCGATAGAAGTCAGTTACAATCGAAAAACATCGATAGGAGTCAATTACAATCGAAAAAACATCGAAAATAATCAAAAACAATCGATAAAACGTCGAAAAATATTGAAAACAATCGAAAAAAACATCGAAAGGAGTCAATTACAATCGAAAAAACATCGATAGGAGTCAATTACAATCGAAAAAACATCGAAAATAATCAAAAACAATCGATAAAACGTCGAAAAATATTGAAAACAATCGAAAAAACATCGAAAGGAGTCAATTACAATCGAAAAACATCGATAGGAGTCAATAACAATCGAAAAAACATCGAAAAGAATCAAAAACAATCGATAAAACGTCGAAAAGTATCGAAAACAATCGAAAAAACATCGAAAGGAGTCAATTACAATCGAAAAAAAACATCGATGGGAGTCAATTACAATCGAAAAAACATCGAAAAGAATCAAAAACAATCGATAAAACGTCGAAAACAATCGAAAACAATCGAAAAAACATCGAAAGGAGTCAATTACAATCGAAAAAACATCAAAAAGAATCAAAAACAATCGATTAAACGTCGAAAAGTATCGAAAACAATCGAAAAAACATCGAAAGGGAGTCAATTATAATCGAAAAAACATCGATAGGAGTCAATTACAATCGAAAAAACATCGAAATGAATCAAAAACAATCGATAAAACGTCGAAAAGTATCGAAAACAATCGAAAAAAAACATCGAAAAGAGTCAATTACAATCGAAAAAACATCGAAAAGAATCAAAAACAATCGATAAAACGTCGAAAAGTATCGAAAACAATCGAAAAAACATCGAAAGGAGTCAATTACAATCGAAAAAACATCGAAAAGAATCAAAAACAATCGATAAAACGTCGAAAAGTATCGATAACAATCGAAAAAACATCGAAAGGAGTCAATTACAATCGAAAAAACATCGATAGGAGTCAATTACAATCGAAAAAACATCGAAAAAAATCAAAAACAATCGATAAAACGTCGAAAACAATCGAAAAAACATCGAAAGGAGTCAATTACAATCGAAAAAACATCGAAAAGAATCAAAACAATCGATAAAACGTCGAAAAGTATCGAAAACAATCGAAAAACATCGAAAGGAGTCAATTACAATCGAAAAACATCGATAGGAGTCAATTACAATCGAAAAAACATCGAAAAGAATCAAAAACAATCGATAAAACGTCGAAAAGTATCGAAAACAATCGAAAAAACATCGAAAGGAGTCAATTACAATCGAAAAAACATCGATAGGAGTCAATTACAATCGAAAAAACATCGAAAAGAATGAAAAACAATCGATAAAACGTCGAAAAGTGTCGAAAACAATCGAAAAAACATCGAAAGGAGTCAATTACAATCGAAAATACATCGAAAAGAATCAAAAACAATCGATAAAACGTCGAAAAGTATCGAAAACAATCGAAAAAACATCGAATGGAGTCAATTACAATCGAAAAACATCGATATGAGTCAATTACAATCGAAAAAACATCGAAAAGAATCAAAAACAATCGATAAAACGTCGAAAAGTATCGAAAACCATCGAAAAAACATCAAAAGGAGTCAATTACAATCGAAAAAACATTGATAGAAGTCAATTACAATCGAAAACAATCGAAAAAACATCGAAAGGAGTCAATTACAATCGAAAAAAACATCGATAGGAGTCAGTTACAATCGAAAAAACATCGAAAAGAATCAAAAACAATCGATAAAACGTCGAAAAGTATCGAAAACAATCGAAAAAACATCGAAAGGAGTCAATTACAATCGAAAAAACATTGATAGGAGTCAATTACAATCGAAAACAATCGAAAAAACATCGAAAGGAGTCAATTACAATCGAAAAAACATCGATAGAAGTCAGTTACAATCGAAAAACATCGATAGGAGTCAATTACAATCGAAAAAACATCGAAAATAATCAAAAACAATCGATAAAACGTCGAAAAATATTGAAAACAATCGAAAAAACATCGAAAGGAGTCAATTACAATCGAAAAAACATCGATAGGAGTCAATTACAATCGAAAAAACATCGAAAATAATCAAAAACAATCGATAAAACGTCGAAAAATATTGAAAACAATCGAAAAAACATCGAAAGGAGTCAATTACAATCGAAAAACATCGATAGGAGTCAATAACAATCGAAAAAACATCGAAAAGAATCAAAAACATTCGATAAAGCGTCGAAAAGTATCGAAAACAATCGAAAAACATCGAAAGGAGTCAATTACAATCGAAAAAACATCGAAAAGAATCAAAAACAATCGATAAAACGTCGAAAAGTATCGAAAACAATCGAAAAACATCGAAAGGAGTCAATTACAATCGAAAAAACATCGATGGGAGTCAATTACAATCGAAAAAACATCGAAACGAATCAAAAACAATCGATAAAACGTCGAAAACAATCGAAAACAATCGAAAAAACATCGAAAGGAGTCAATTACAATCGAAAAAACATCGATAGGAGTCAATTACAATCGAAAAAACATCGAAAAGAATCAAAAACTATAGATAAAACGTCGAAAAGTATCGAAAACAATCGAAAAAACATCGAAAAGAGTCAATTACAATCGAAAAAACATCGAAAAGAATCAAAAACATTCGATAACACGTCGAAAAGTATCGAAAACAATCGAAAAAACATCGAAAGGAGTCAATTACAATCGAAAAAACATCGATAGGAGTCAATAACAAGCGAAAAAACATCGAAAAGAATCAAAAACATTCGATAAAGCGTCGAAAAGTATCGAAAACAATCGAAAAAACATCGAAAGGAGTCAATTACAATCGAAAAAACATCGAAAAGTATCAAAAACAATCGATAAAACGTCGAAAAGTATCGAAAACAATCGAAAAAACATCGAAAGGAGTCAATTACAATCGAAAAAACATCGAAAAGAATCAAAAACAATCGATAAAACGTCGAAAAGTATCGAAAACAATCGAAAAAACATCGAAAGGAGTCAATTACAATCGAAAAAACATCGATAGGAGTAAATTACAATCGAAAAAACATCGAAAAGAATCAAAAACAATCGATAAAACGTCGAAAAGTATCGAAAACAATCGAAAAACATCGAAAGGAGTCAATTACAATCGTAAAACATCGATAGGAGTCAATTACAATCGAAAAAAACATCGAAAAGAATCAAAAACAATCGATAAAACGTCGAAAAGTATCGAAAACCATCGAAAAAACATCGAAAAGAGTCAATTACAATCGAAAAAACATCGAAAAGAATCAAAAACAATCGATAAAACGTCGAAAAGTATCGAAAACAATCGAAAAAACATCGAAAGGAGTCAATTACAATCGAAAAAACATCGATAGGAGTCAATTACAATCGAAAAAACATCGAAAAGAATCAAAAACAATCGATAAAACGTCGAAAAGTATCGAAAACAATCGAAAAAAACATCGAAAAGAGTCAATTACAATCGAGAAAACATCGAAAAGAATCAAAAACAATCGATAAAACGTCGAAAAGTATCGAAAACAATCGAAAAAACATCGAATGGAGTCAATTACAATCGAAAAACATCGATAGGAGTCAATTACAACCGAAAAAACATCGAAAGAATCAAAAACAATCGATAAAACGTCGAAAAGTATCGAAAACAATCGAAAAAACATCGAAAGGAGTCAATTACAATTGTAAAACATCGAAAAGAATCAAGAACAATCGATAAAACGTCGAAAAGATTCAAAAACAATCGATAAAACGTCGAAAGTATCGAAAACAATCGAAAAAACATCGAAAGGAGTCAATTACAATCGAAAAAACATCGATAGGAGTCAATCACAATCGAAAAAACATCAAAAAGAATCAAAAACAATCGATAAAACGTCGAAAAGTATCGAAAACAATCGAAAAAACATCGAAAGGAGTCAATTACAATCGAAAAAACATCGATAGGAGTCAATTACAATCGAAAACAATCGAAAAAACATCGAAAGGAGTCAATTACAATCGAAAAAACATTGATAGGAGTCAATTACAATCGTAAAACATCGATAGGAGTCAATTACAATCGAAAAAACATCGAAAAGAATCAAAAACAATCGATAAAACGTCGAAAAGTATCGAAAACAATCGAAAAAACATCGAAAGGAGTCAATTACAATCGAAAAACATCGATAGGAGTCAATAACAAGCGAAAAAACATCGAAAAGAATCAAAAACATTCGATAAAGCGTCGAAAAGTATCGAAAACAATCGAAAAAACATCGAAAGGAGTCAATTACAATCGAAAAAACATCGAAAAGAATCAAAAACAATCGATAAAACGTCGAAAAGTATCGAAAGCAATCGAAAAAACATCGAAAGGAGTCAATTACAATCGAAAAACATCGAAAAGAATCAAAAACAATCGATAAAACGTCGAAAAGTATCGAAAACAATCGAAAAAACATCGAAAGGAGTCAATTACAATCGAAAAAAACATCGATAGGAGTCAATTACAATCGAAAAAACATCGAAAAGAATCAAAAACAATCGATAAAACGTCGAAAAGTATCGAAAACAATCGAAAAAACATCGAAAGGAGTCAATTACAATCGAGAAAACATCGAAAAGAATCAAAAACAATCGATAAAACGTCGAAAAGTATCGAAAACAATCGAAAAAACATCGAAAGGAGTCAATTACAATTGTAAAACATCGAAAAGAATCAAGAACAATCGATAAAACGTCGAAAAGATTCAAAAACAATCGATAAAACGTCGAAAGTATCGAAAACAATCGAAAAAACATCGAAAGGAGTCAATTACAATCGAAAAACATCGATAGGAGTCAATCACAATCGAAAAAACATCAAAAAGAATCAAAAACAATCGATAAAACGTCGAAAAGTATCGAAAACAATCGAAAAAACATCGAAAGGAGTCAATTACAATCGAAAAAAACATCGATAGGAGTCAATTACAATCGAAAACAATCGAAAAAACATCGAAAGGAGTCAAATACAATCGAAAAAACATTGATAGGAGTCAATTACAATCGTAAAACATCGATAGGAGTCAATTACAATCGAAAAAACATCGAAAAGAATCAAAAACAATCGATAAAACGTCGAAAAGTATCGAAAACAATCGAAAAAACATCGAAAGGAGTCAATTACAATCGAAAAAACATCGATAGGAGTCAATAACAAGCGAAAAAACATCGAAAAGAATCAAAAACATTCGATAAAGCGTCGAAAAGTATCGAAAACAATCGAAAAAACATCGAAAGAAGTCAATTACAATCGAAAAAACATCGAAAAGAATCAAAAACAATCGATAAAACGTCGAAAAGTATCGAAAGCAATCGAAAAAACATCGAAAGGAGTCAATTACAATCGAAAAAACATCGAAAAGAATCAAAAACAATCGATAAAACGTCGAAAAGTATCGAAAACAATCGAAAAAACATCGAAAGGAGTCAATTACAATCGAAAAAACATCGATAGGAGTCAATTACAATCGAAAAAACATCGAAAAGAATCAAAAACAATCGATAAAACGTCGAAAAGTATCGAAAACCATCGAAAAGAGTCAATTACAATCGAAAAAACATCGAAAAGAATCAAAAACAATCGATAAAACGTCGAAAAGTATCGAAAACAATCGAAAAAAACATCGAAAGGAGTCAATTACAATCGAAAAAACATCGAAAAGAATCAAAAACAATCGATAAAACGTCGAAAAGTATCGAAAACAATCGAAAAAACATCGAAAGGAGGCAATTACAATCGTAAAACATCGATAGGAGTCAATTACAATCGAAAAAACATCGAAAAGAATCAAAAACAATCGATAAAACGTCGAAAAGTATCGAAAACCATCGAAAAATCATCGAAAAGAGTCAATTACAATCGAAAAAACATCGAAAAGAATCAAAAACAATCGATAAAACGTCGAAAAGTATCGAAAACTATCGAAAAAACATCGAAAGGAGTCAATTACAATCGAAAAAACATCGATAGGAGTCAATTACAATCGAAAAAACATCGAAAAGAATCAAAAACAATCGATAAAACGTCGAAAAGTATCGAAAACAATCGAAAAAACATCGAAAGGAGTCAATTACAATCGAGAAAACATCGAAAGAATCAAAAACAATCGATAAAACGTCGAAAAGTATCGAAAACAATCGAAAAAAAAACATCGAATGGAGTCAATTACAATCGAAAAACATCGATAGGAGTCAATTACAACCGAAAAAACATCGAAAAGAATCAAAAACAATCGATAAAACGTCGAAAAGTATCGAAAACAATCGAAAAAACATCGAAAGGAGTCAATTACAATTGTAAAACATCGAAAAGAATCAAGAACAATCGATAAAACGTCGAAAAGATTCAAAAACAATCGATAAAACGTCGAAAGTATCGAAAACAATCGAAAAAACATCGAAAGGAGTCAATTACAATCGAAAAACATCGATAGGAGTCAATCACAATCGAAAAAACATCAAAAGAATCAAAAACAATCGATAAAACGTCGAAAAGTATCGAAAACAATCGAAAAAACATCGAAAGGAGTCAATAACAATCGAAAAAACATCGATAGGAGTCAATTACAATCGAAAACAATCGAAAAAACATCGAAAGGAGTCAATTACAATCGAAAAAACATTGATTAGGAGTCAATTACAATAGAAAACAATCGAAAAAACATCGAAAGGAGTCAATTACAATCGAAAAAACATCGATAGGAGTCAGTTACAATCGAAAAAACATCGAAAAGAATCGAAAACAATAGATAAAACGTCGAAAAGTATCGAAAACAATCGAAAAAAACATCGAAAGGAGTCAATTACAATCGAAAAAACATCGAAAGGAGTCAATTACAATCGAAAAAACATTGATAGGAGTCAATTACAATCGAAAACAATCGAAAAAACATCGAAAGGAGTCAATTACAATCGAAAAAACATCGATAGGAGTCAGTTACAATCGAAAAAACATCGAAAAGAATCAAAAACAATCGATAAAACGTCGAAAAGTATCGAAAACAATCGAAAAAACATCGAAAGGAGTCAATTACAATCGAAAAACATCGAAAGAGTCAATTACAATCGAAAAACATCGATGGGGTCAACGAAAAATCAAAACGGAGTCAAATCAATCGAAAAAACATCGATGGGAGTCAATTACAATCGAAAAAACATCGAAAAGAATCAAAAACAATCGATAAAGTAAGTCGAAAACAATCGAAAAATCGTTACAATCGAAAAACATCGAAAGGAGTCAATTACAATCGAAAAAACATCGAAAAGAATCAAAAACAATCGATTAAACGTCGAAAAGTATCGAAAACAATCGAAAAAACATCGAAAGGAGTCAATTATAATCGAAAAAACATCGAAAAGAATCAAAAACAATCGAAAAAACGTCGAAAAGAATCAAAAACAATCGAAAAAACGTCGAAAAGTATCGAAAACAATCGAAAAAACATCGAAAGGAGTCAATTACAATCGAAAAAACATCGAAAGAATCAAAACAATAACGTCGAAAAGTGACGAAAAATCGAAACATCGGAGCGCAATCGAAAACATCGAAGAGATCGAAAACAATCGATAAAACGTCGAAAAGTATCGATAACAATCGAAAAACATTGAAGGAGTCAATTACAATCGAAAAAACATCGATGGGGAGTCAATTACAATCGCACAAAATCAAAAAGAATCAAAAACAATCGATAAAACGTCGAAAACAATCGAAAAACATCGAAAGGAGTCAATTACAATCGAAAAAACATCGAAAAGAATCAAAAACAATCGATAACTCGTCGAAAAGTATAGAAAACAATCGAAAAAACATCGAAAGGATTCAATTACAATCGAAAAACATCGATAGGAGTCAATAACAATCGAAAAACATCGAAAAGAATCAAAAACATTCGATAAAGGCGTCGAAAAGTATCGAAAACAATCGAAAAACACCGAAAGGAGTCAATTACAATCGAAAAAACATCGAAAAGAAACAAAAACAACAGATAAAACGTCGAAAAGTATCGAAAGCAATCGAAAAAACATCGAAAGGAGTCAATTACAATCGAAAAACATCGAAAAGAATCAAAAACAATCGATAAAACGTCGAAAAGTATCGAAAACAATCGAAAAACATCGAAAGGAGTCAATTACAATCGAAAAAACATCGATAGGGAGTCAATTACAATCGAAAAAAACATCGAAAAGAATCAAAAACAATCGATAAAACGTCGAAAAGTATCGAAAACAATCGAAAAAACATCGAAAGGAGTCAATTACAATCGAAAAAACATCGATAGGAGTCAATTACAATAGAAAAAACATCGAAAAGAATCAAAAACAATCGATAAAACGTCGAAAAGTGTCGAAAACAATCGAAAAAACATCGAAAGGAGTCAATTACAATCGAGAAAACATCGAAAAGAATCAAAAACAATCGATAAAACGTCGAAAAGTATCGAAAACAATCGAAAAAACATCGAAAGGAGTCAATTACAATCGAAAAAACATCGATAGGAGTCAATTACAATCGAAAAAACATCAAAAAGAATCAAAAACAATCGATAAAACGTCGAAAACAATCGAAAAAACATCGAAAGGAGTCAATTACAATCGAAAAAACATCGAAAAGAATCAAAAACAATCGATAAAGCGTCGAAAAGTATCGAAAACAATCGAAAAAACATCGAAAGGAGTCAATTACAATCGAAAAAACATCGAAAAGAAACAAAAACAACAGATAAAACGTCGAAAAGTATCGAAAGCAATCGAAAAACATCGAAAGGAGTCAATTACAATCGAAAAAACATCGAAAAGAATCAAAAACAATCGATAAAACGTCGAAAAGTATCGAAAACAATCGAAAAAACATCGAAGAGGAGTCAATTACAATCGAAAAAACATCGATAGGAGTCAATAACAATAGAAAAAACATCGAAAAGAATCAAAAACCATTCGATAAAGCGTCGAAAAGTATCGAAAACAATCGAAAAAAAACATCGAAAGGAGTCAATTACAATCGAAAAAAACATCGAAAAGAAACAAAAACAACCGATAAAACGTCGAAAAGTATCGAAAGCAATCGAAAAAACATCGAAAGGAGTCAATTACAATCGAAAAAACATCGAAAAGAATCAAAAACAATCGATGAAACGTCGAAAAGTATCGAAAACAATCGAAAAAACATCGAAAGGAGTCAATTACAATCGAAAAAACATCGATAGGAGTCAATTACAATCGAAAAACATCGAAAAGAATCAAAAACAATCGATAAAGCGTCGAAAAGTATCGAAAACAATCGAAAAAACATCGAAAGGAGTCAATTACAATCGAAAAAACATCGATAGGAGTCAATTACAATCGAAAAAAACATCGAAAAGAATCAAAACAATCGATAAAACGTCGAAAAGTGTCGAAAACAATCGAAAAAACATCGAAAGGAGTCAATTACAATCAAGAAAACATCGAAAAAGAATCAAAAACAATCGATAAAACGTCGAAAAGTATCGAAAACAATCGAAAAAACATCGAAAGGAGTCAATTACAATCGAAAAAACATCGATAGAGTCAATTACAATCGAAAAAACATCAAAAAGAATCAAAAACAATCGATAAAACGTCGAAAACAATCGAAAAAACATCGAAAGGAGTCAATTACAATCGAAAAACACCGAAAAGAATCAAAAAACAATCGATAACTCGTCGAAAAGTATAGAAAACAATCGAAAAAACATCGAAAGGAGTCAATTACAATCGAAAAAACATCGATAGGAGTCAATAACAATCGAAAAACATCGAAAAGAATCAAAAACATTCGATAAAGCGTCGAAAAGTTTCGAAAACAATCGAAAAAACATCGAAAGGGAGTCAATTACAATCGAAAAAACATCGAAAAGAACCAAAAACAACAGATAAAACGTCGAAAAGTATCGAAAGCAATCGAAAAAACATCGAAAGGGAGTCAATTACAATCGAAAAAACATCGAAAAGAATCAAAAACAATCGATAAAACGTCGAAAAGTATCGAAAACAATCGAAAAAAACATCGAAAGGAGTCAATTACAATCGAAAAAACATCGAAAAGAAACAAAAACAACAGATAAAACGTCGAAAAGTATCGAAAACAATCGAAAAACATCGAAAGGAGTCAATTACAATCGAAAAAACATCGATAGGAGTCAATTACAATCGAAAAAACATCGAAAAGAATCAAAAACAATCGATAAAACGTCGAAAAGTGTCGAAAACAATCGAAAAAACATCGAAAGGAGTCAATTGCAATCGAGAAAACATCGAAAAGAATCAAAAACAATCGATAAAACGTCGAAAAGTATCGAAAACAATCGAAAAAACATCGAATGGAGTCAATTACAATCGAAAAACTTCGATAGGAGTCAATTACACTCGAAAAACATCGAACAGAATCAAAAACAATCGATAAAACGTCGAAAACTATCGAAAACAATCGAAAAACATCAAAAGGGAGTCAATTACAATCGAAAAGACATCGAAAAGAATCAAAAACAATCGATAAAACGTCGAAAAGAATCAAAAACAATCGATAAAACGTCGAAAAGTATCGAAAACAATCGAAAAAACATCGAAAGCAGTCAATTACAATCGAAAAACATCGAAAAGAATCAAAAACAATAGATAAAACGTCGAAAAAGTATCAAAAACAATCGAAAAACATCGAAAGGAGTCAATTACAATCGAAAAACATCGAAAAGAATCAAAAACAATCGAAAAACGTCGAAAGAATCAAAACAATCGATAAAACGTCAAATAGTATCGAAAACCATCGAAAAAACATCGAAAAGAGTCAATTGCAATCGAAAAACATCGAAAAGAATCAAAACAATCGATAAAACGTCGAAAAGTATCGAAAACAATCGAAAAAAACATCGAAAGGAGTCAATCGCAATCGAAAAACATCGATAGGAGTCAATTACAATCGAAAAAACATCGAAAAGAGTCAAAACAATCGATAAAACGTCGAAAAGTATCGAAAACCATCGAAAAACATTGAAAAGAGTCAATTACAATCGATAAAACATCGAAAAGAATCAAAAACAATCGATAAAACGTCGAAAAGAATCAAAAACAATCGATAAAACGTCGAAAAGTATCGAAAACAATCGAAAAAACATCGAAAGCAGTCAATTACAATCGAAAAAACATCGAAAAGAATCAAAAACAATAGATAAAACGTCGAAAAGCATCGAAAACAATTGAAAAAACATCGAAAGGAGTCAATTACAATCGAAAAACATCGAAAAGAATCAAAAACAATCGAAAAAACGTCGAAAGAATCAAAAACAATCGATAAAACGTCGAATAGTATCGAAAACCATCGAAAAAAACATCGAAAGGAGTCAATTACAATCGAAAAAACATCGATAGAGTCAATCACAATCGAAAAAACATCAAAAGAATCAAAAACAATCGATAAAACGTCGAAAAGTATCGAAAACAATCGAAAAAACATCGAAAGGGAGTCAATTACAATCGAAAAAACATCGATAGAGTCAATTACAATCGAAAACAATCGAAAAAAACATCGAAAGGAGTCAATTACAATCGAAAAAACATTGATAGGAGTCAATTACAATCGAAAACAAAAAAAAACATCGAAAGGAGTCAATTACAATCGAAAAAACATCGATAGGAGTCAGTTACAATCGAAAACATCGAAAAGAATCGAAAACAATAGATACAAACGTCGAAAAGTATCGAAAACAATCGAAAAAACATCGAAAGGAGTCAATTACAATCGAAAAATCATCGAAAGGAGTCAATTACAATCGAAAAACATTGATAGGAGTCAATTACAATCGAAAACAATCGAAAAAACATCGAAAGGAGTCAATTACAATCGAAAAAACATCGATAGGAGTCAGTTACAATCGAAAAAACATCGAAAAGAATCAAAAACAATCGATAAAACGTCGAAAAGTATCGAAAACAATCGAAAAACTTCGAAAGGAGTCAATTACAATCGAAAAAACATCGAAAGGAGTCAATTACAATCGAAAAACATTGATAGGAGTCAATTACAATCGAAAACAATCGAAAAAAACATCGAAAGGAGTCAATTACAATCGAAAAAACATCGATAGGAGTCAGTTACAATCGAAAAAACATCGAAAAGAATCAAAAACAATCGATAAAACGTCGAAAAGCATCGAAAACAATCGAAAAAACATCGAAAGGAGTCAATTACAATCGAAAAACATCGATGGGAGTCAATTACAATCGAAAAATCATCGAAAAGAATCAAAAATAATAAATAAAACGTCGAAAACTATCGAAAACAATCGAAAAACATCGAAAGGGAGTCAATTACAATCGACAAACATCGATAGGAGTCAATTACAATCGAAAAAACATCGAAAAGAATCAAAAACAATCGATAAAACGTCGAAAAGTATCGAAAACAATCGAAAAAACATCGAAAGGAGTCAATTACAATCGAAAAAACATCGAAAAGAATCAAAAACAATCGATAAAACGTCGAAAAGTATCGAAAACAATCGAAAAAACATCGAAAGGAGTCAATTATAATCGAAAAAACATCGATAGAGTCAATTACAATCGAAAAAACATCGAAAAGAATCAAAAACAATCGATAAAACGTCGAAAAGTATCGAAAACAATCGAAAAAAACATCGAAAGGAGTCAATTACAATCGAAAAAACATCGAAAAGAATCAAAAACAATCGATAAAACGTCGAAAGTATCGAAAACAATCGAAAAAACATCGAAAGGAGTCAATTACAATCGAAAAACATCGAAAAAGAATCAAAAACAATCGATAAAACGTCGAAAAGTATCGATAACAATCGAAAAAACATCGAAAGGAGTCAATTACAATCGAAAAAACATCGAAAGAGTCACCATTACAATCGAAAAACATCGGAAAAGAATCAAAAACAATCGATAAAACGTCGAAAACAATCGAAAAACATCGAAAGGAGTCAATTACAATCGAAAAACATCGAAAAGAATCAAAACAATCGATAACTCGTCGAAAAGTATAGAAAACAATCGAGAAAACATCGAAAGGAGTCAATTACAATCGAGAAAAACATCGATAGGAGTCAATAACAATCGAAAAACATCGAAAAGAACCAAAAACATTCGATAAGCGTCGAAAAGTATCGAAAACAATCGAAAAACATCGAAAGGGAGTCAATTACAATCGAAAAACCATCGAAAGAATCAAAACAATCGATAAAACGTCGAAAAGTATCGAAAACAATCGAAAAAACATCGAAAGGGAGTAATTACAATCGAAAAAACATCGATAGGAGTCAATTACAATCGAAAAAACATCGAAAAGAATCAAAAACAATCGATAAAACGTCGAAAGTATCGAAAACAATCGAAAAAACATCGAAAGGAGTCAATTACAATCGAAAAACATCGATAGGAGTCAATTACAATCGAAAAAAACATCGAAAGAATCAAAAACAATCGATAAAACGTCGAAAAGTGTCGAAACAATCGAAAAAACATCGAAAGGAGTCAATTACAATCGAGAAAACATCGAAAAGAATCAAAAACAATCGATAAAACGTCGAAAAGTATCGAAAACAATCGAAAAAACATCGAATGAAGTCAATTACAATCGAAAAAAACATCGATAGGAGTCACTACAATCGAAAAACATCGAAAAAGAATCAAAAACAACCGATAAACGTCGAAAAGTATCGGAAACAATCGCAAAACATCAAAAGGATTAATTACAATCGAAAAGACATCGAAAAGAATCCAAAACAATCGATAAAACGTCGAAAAGAATCAAAAACAATCGATAAAACATCGAAAAGTATCGAAAACAATCGAAAACATCGAAAGCAGTCAATTACAATCGAGAAAACATCGAAAAGAATCAAAAACAATAGATAAAACGTCGAAAAGTATCGAAAACCATCGGAAAAAACATCGAAAGGAGTCAATTACAATCGGAAAACATCGAAAAGAATCAAAAAATAATAATAAATAAAACGTCGAACCTATCGAAAACAATCGAAAAAACATCGAAATGAGCCCCTGCAATCGTAACGAAAACATCGATAGGAGCCATTTACAATCGAAAAAACATCGAAAAGAATCAAAACAATCGATAAAAACGTCGAAAAGTATCGAAAACAATCGAAAAACATCGAAAAGAATCAAAAACAATCGATAAAACGTCGAAAAGTATCGAAAACAATCGAAAAACCATCGAAAGGGCAGCGAGCCCGCATCGCACAAACATCGATTAGAGTCAATTACAATCGAAATAACATCGAAAAGAGTCAAAACAATCGATAAAACGCGCACAGTATCGAAAACCATCGGAAAAAAACATCGAAAAGAGTCAATTACAATCGATAAAACATCGAAAAGAATCAAAAACAATCGATAAAACGTCGAAAAGAATCAAAAACAATCGATAAAACGTCGAAAAGTATCGAAAACAATCGAAAAACATCGAAAGCAGTCACTTACAATCGAAAAACATCGAAAAGAATCAAAAACAATAGATAAAACGTCGAAAGCATCGAAAACAATTGAAAAAACATCGAAAGGAGTCAATTACAATCGAAAAACATCGAAAAGAATCAAAACAATCGAAAAACGTCGAAAGAATCAAAAACAATCGATAAAACGTCAAATGAGTATCGAAAACCATCGGAAAAACATCGAAAAGAGTCAATTACAATCGAAAAACAATCGAAAAGAATCAAAAACAATCGATAAAACGTCGAAAAGTATCGAAAACAATCGAAAAACATCGAAAAGGTCAATTGCAATCGAAAAAACATCGATAGGAGTCAATTACAATCGAAAAAACATCGAAAAACATCGAAAGGAGTCAATTACAATCGAGAAAAGACATCGAAAAGAATCAAAACAATCGATAAAACGTCGAAAAGCATCGAAAACAATCGAAAAAACATCGAATGGAGTCCAATTACAATCGAAAAACATCGATAGGAGTCAATTACAATCGAAAAAACATCGAAAAGAATCAAAAACAATCGATAAAACCTCGAAAAGTATCGAAAACAATCGAAAAAACATCGAAAGGAGTCAATTGCAATCGTCAAAACATCGAAAAGAATCAAGAACAATCGATAAAACGTCGAAAGATTCAAAAACAATCGATAAAACGTCGAAAGTATCGGAAAACAATCGAAAGAAACATCGAAAGAGTCAATTAGAATCGAAAAAACATCGAAAAGAATCAAAACAATCGATAAAACGTCGAAAAGTATCGATAACAATCAAAAAACATCGAAAGGAGTCAATTACAATCGCGAAAACATCGATAGGAGTCAATTACAATCGAAAAAAAACATCGAAAAGAATCAAAAACAGTCGATAAAACGTCGAAAAGTTTCGAAAACAATCGAAAAACATCGAAAGGAGTCAATTACAATCGAAAAACATCGAAAAGAATCAAAAACAATCGATAAAACGTCGAAAAGTTTCGAAAACAATCGGAAAACATCGAAAGGAGTCAATTATAATCGAAAAAACATCGATAGGAGTCAATAACAATCGAAAAACATCGAAAGAATCAAAAACATTCGATAAAGCGTTGAAAAGCATCGAAAAACAATCAAAAAACATCGAAAGGAGTCAATTACAATCGAAAAAACATCGAAAAGAATCAAAACAATCGATAAACGTCGAAAAGTATCGGAAACGCAATCGAAAAACATCGAAAGGAGTCAATTACAATCGAAAAAACATCGAAAAGAATCAAAAACAATCGATAAAACGTCGAAAAGTATCGAAAACAATCGAAAAAACATCGAAAGGAGTCAATTACAATCGAAAAACATCGATAGGGAGTCAATTACAATCGAAAACGCATCGAAAAAAATCGAAAGGAAACAATCGAAAAACGTCGAAAGGAGAATTACAATCGAAACAATCGAAAAAACATCGAAAGGAGTCAAATTACAATCGAAAACATCGAAAGAGTCAATTACAATCGAAAAAACATCGAAAAGAATCGAAAAATCAATAGATACAAACGTCGAAAAGTATCGAAAACAATCAGAAAAACATCGAAAGGAGTCAATTACAATCGAAAAATCATCGAAAGGAGTCAATTACAATCGAAAAAATATTGATAGGAGTCAATTACAATCGAAAAAACATCGAAAAAAATCGAAAACAATCGAAAAACATCGAAAAGTATCGAAAACAATCGAAAAAACATCGAAAGAGTCAATTACAATCGAAAAAACATCGAAAGGAGTCAATTACAATCGAAAAACATCGAAAGGAGTCAAATACAATCGAAAAAACAATCGAAAAGTATCGAAAGACAATCGAAAAAACATCGAAAGGAGTCAATTACAATCGAAAAAACATCGAAAAAGAATCAAAAACAATCGATAAAACGTCGAAAAGTATCGAAAACAATCGAAAAACATCGAAAGGAGTCAATTACAATCGAAAAACATCGATGGGAGTCAATTACAATCGAAAAAACATCGAAAAGAATCAAAAACAATCGATAAAACGTCGAAAAGTATCGAAAACAATCGGAAAAACATCGAAAGGAGTCAATTACAATCGACAAAACATCGATAGGAGTCAATTACAATCGAAAAACATCGAAAAGAATCAAAAACAATCGATAAAACGTCGAAAAGTATCGAAAACAATCGAAAAACATCGAAAGGAGTCAATTACAATCGAAAAAAGCATCGAAAAGAATCAAAAACAATCGATAAAACGTCGAAAAGTATCGATAACAATCGAAAAAAAACATCGAAAGGAGTCAATTATAATCGAAAAAACATCGATAGAGTCAATTACAATCGAAAAACATCAAAAAGAAGTCAAAACAATCGATAAAACGTCGAAAAGTATCGAAAACAATCAAAAAACATCGAAAGGAGTCAATCCCAATCGAAAAACATCGAAAAGAATCAAAAACAATCGATAAAACGTCGAAAGTATCGGAAACAATCGAAAAAAACATCGAAAGGAGTCAATTACAATCGAAAAAACATCGAAAAGAATCAAAAACAATCGATAAAACGTCGAAAAGTATCGAAAACAATCGAAAAACATCGAAAGGAGTCAATTACAATCGAAAAACATCGAAAGGAGTCAATTACAATCGAAAACATCGAAAAGAATCAAAAACAATCGATAAAAACGTCGAAAAGTATCGAAAACAATCGAAAAAACATCGAAAGAGTCATTGCAATCGAAAACATCGAAAAGAATCAAAAACAATCGATAAAACGTCGAAAAGTATTGAAAGCAATCGAAAGAAGTCAACTACAATCGAAAAAACATCGAAAAGAATCAAAAACAATCGATAAAGCGTCGAAAAGTATCGAAAACAATCGAAAAAACATCGAAAGGAGCCAATTCCAATCAAAAAACATCGATAGAGTCAATTACAATCGAAAAAACATCGAAAAGAATCAAAAACAATCGATAAAACGTCGAAAAGTATCGAAAACAATCGAAAAAACATCGAAAGGAGTCAATTACAATCGAAAAAACATCGAAAAGAATCAAAAACAATCGATAAAACGTCGAAAAGTATCGAAAACAATCGAAAAAACATCGAAAGGAGTCAATCGAATACAATCGAAAAAAAAACAATCGAAAAGCGTCAAATTAACAATCGAAAAAACATCGAAAGGAGTCAATTACAATCGAAAAAAGCATCGAAAAGAATCGAAAACCAATCGAAAAAACGTCGAAAAGAGTCAATTACAATCAAAAACATCGAAAGGAGTCAATTACAATCGAAAAAACATCGAAAAGAATAAAAACAATCGATAAAACGTCGAAAAGTATCGAAAACAATCGAAAAAACATCGAAAGGAATTACAATCGAAAAAACATCGAAAGGAGTCAATTACAATCGAAAAAACATCGAAAAGAATCAAAAACAATCGATAAAACGTCGAAAACTATCGAAAACAATCGAAAAAACATCGAAAGGAGTCAATTACAATCGAAAAACATCGATAAGAGTCAATTACAATCGAAAAACATCGAAAAGAATCAAAAACAATCGATAAAGCGTCGAAAAGTATCGAAAACAATCGAAAAACATCGAAAGGAGTCAATTACAATCGAAAAACCATCGAAAAGAATCAAAACAATCGATAAAACGTCGAAAAGTATCGAAAACAATCGAAAAAACATCGAAAGGAGTCAATTACAATCGAAAAAACATCGATAGAGTCAATTACAATCGAAAAAACATCGAAAAGAATCAAAAACAATCGATAAAACGTCGAAAAGAATCGAAAACAATCGATAAAACATCGAAAGGTGTCAAAACAATCGAAAAAACATCGAAAGGAGTCAATTACAATCGAAAAAACATCGAAAAGAATCAAAAACAATCGATAAAACGTCGAAAAGTGTCGAAACAAAGAAGCATCGAAAGAGTCAATTACAATCGGAAAAACATCGAAGGAGTCAATTACAATCGAAAAAACATCGAAAAGAATCGAAAACAATCGATAAAACGTCGAAAAGAATCAAAACAATCGAAAAAACATCGAAAAGTCAAAACAATCGAAAACATCGATGGGAGTCAATTACAATCGAAAAAACATCGAAAAGAATCAAAACAATCGATAAAACGTCGAAAAGTATCAAAAACAATCGAAAAACATCGAAAGGAGTCAATTACAATCGAAAAAACATCGATAGGAGTCAATTACAATCGAAAAAACATCGAAAAGAATCAAAAACAATCGATAAAACGTCGAAAAGTATCGAAAACAATCGAAAAAACATCGAAAGGAGTCAATTACAATCGAAAAAACATCGAAAAGAATCAAAAACAATCGGTAAAACGTCGAAAAGATTATCGAAAACAATCGAAAACATCGAAAGTGTCGATAACAATCGGAAAAACATCGAAAGGAGTCAATTACAATCGAAAAACATCGAAAAAGAATCAAAAACAATCGATAAAACGTCGAAAAGAATCGAAAACAATCGAAAAACATCGAAAAGAGTCAATTACAATCGAAAAAACATCGAAAAGAATCAAAAACAATCGATAAAATGCGTCGAAAAGTATCGAAAACAATCGAAAAAACATCGAAAGGAGTCAATTGCAATCGAAAAACATCGATAGGAATCAAATACAATCGACAAAACATCGAAAAGAATCAAAAACAATCGATAAAACGTCGAAAAGTATCGAAAACAATCAAAAAAACATCGAAAGGAGTCAATTACAATCGAAAAAACATCGAAAAGAATCAAAAACAATCGATAAAACGTCGAAAAGAATATCGAAAACAATCGAAAAAACATCGAAAGGAGTCATTACAATCGGAAAACATCGAAAGAATCAAAAACAATCGATAAAACGTCGAAAAGTATCGAAAACAATCGAAAAACATCGAATGGAGACAATTACAATCGAAAAACATCGATAAAAGTCAATTACAATCGAAAAAACATCGAAAAAGAATCAAAAACAATCGATAAAACGGCCAAAAAGTATCGAAAATAATCGAAAACATCGAAAGGAGTCAATTACAATCGAAAAAACATCGAAAAGAGTCAAACACAATCGATCAAACGTCGAAAAGAAGTCGAAAACAATCGAAAAAAACATCGAAAGAGGAATATCGAAAACAATCGAAAAACATCGAAAGGAGTCAATTACAATCGATAAAACATCGAAAGAATCAAAAACAATCGATAAAACGCCGAAAAGTATCGAAAACAATCGAAAAAACATCGAAAGGAGTCAATTACAATCGAAAGAAACATCGAAAGGAGTCAATTACAATCGAAAACATCGAAAAGAATCAAAAACAATCGATAAAACGTCGAAAAGTATCGAAAACAATCGAAAAACATCGAAAGGAGTCAATTACAATCGAAAAACATCGAAGAGAATCAAAAACAATCGAAAAACGTCGAAAAGAATCAAAAAAAATCGATAAAACGTCGAAAAGTATCGAAAACCAATCGAAGAAACATCGAAAGGAGTCAATTACAATCGAAAAAACATCGAAAAAGAATCAAATCAATCGAGAAAACGTCGAAAAGTATCGAAAACAATCAAAAACATCGAAAGGAGTCAAAAACAATCGAAAAACATCGATAGGAGTCAATTACAATCGAAAACATCGAAAAGAATCAAAACAGTCGATAAGAAACGTCGAAAATTAAGTTTCGAAAAGAAAACATCCGAAAGAGAGTCAGTGCAATCGAAAAACATCGAAAGGAGCCAATTACAACCGAATAAACATCGAAAAGAATCAAAACAATCGAAAAAACGTCGAAAAGTTTCGAATGTAATCGAAAAACATCGAAAGGAGTCAATTGCAATCGCAAAACATCGATAAAAGCCAAAACAATCAGATCAGAAGCGTATCGAAAACCAATCAAACAAACAATCGAAAAACGTCGAAGAAGTATCGAAAAAACAATCTGATAAAAACATCGAAAGGAGTCAATTACAATCGAAAAAACATCGAAAAGAATCAAAAAAAAAACAATCGATAAAACGTCGAAAAGTATCGAAAAGCAATCGAAAACATGAAAGGGTCAATCTCATCAAAAAACATCGAAAAGAATCAAAAACAATCGATAAAACGTCGAAAAGTATCGAAAACAATCGAAAACATCGAAAGATAAGGGGAGTCAATTACAATCGAAAACATCGAAAAGAATCGAAAAAACAATCGATAAAACGTCGAAAAGAATCAAAAAGCAATCGAAAAAACATCGAAAGGAGACAATCACAATCGAAAACATCGAAAGGAGCCAATTACAATCGAAAAAACATCGAAAAGAATCGAAAACAATCGATAAAGACGTCGAAAAGAATCGAAAACAATCGAAAAAAACATCGAAAGGAGTCACTCGCAATCTGCAAATATCGAAAGGAGTCAAAATCCGCAATCGAAAACATCGATAGGAGTCAACATCAATCGATAAAACATCGAAAAGTATCTGAAAACAAGTCGAAAAACATCGGAAAGTAGTCGAAAACAATCGAAAACATCGATAGGAGTCAATTACCAATCGAAAAAACATCGAAAGATCAAAAACAATCGATAAAATATCGAAAAAGAATCAAAATATCAATGTCGAAAAAACGTCGAAAAGTATCGAATACAATCGAAAAAACATCGAAAGGGAGTCAATTACAATCGAAAAAACATCGAAAAGAATCAAAAACAATCGATAAAAGCGTCGAAAAGTATCGAAAACAATCGAAAAAACATCGAATGGAGTCAATTACAATCGAAAACATCGATAGGAGTCAATTACAATCGAAAAAACTTATCGAAAAGAATCAAAAAACAATCGATAAAACGTCGAAAAGTATTTGAAAACAATCGAAAACATCGAAAGGAGTCAATTACAATCGAAAAACATCGAAATGAATCAATACAATCGATAAAACGTCGAAAAGTATCAAAAGTCAATAGAAAAAAACGTCGAAAGAATCGATACAATCAAAAAACATCGATAGGAGTCAAATACAATCGTAAAACATCGAAAAGAATCAAAACAATCGAAAAAACGGCGAAAAGTATCGATAACCCGAACTCGAGATCACAATCGATAAAGAACATCGAAGTAGATGTCTTACGATCGAAAAACATCGAAAAGAATCAAAAACGATCGATAAAACGTCGAAAAGTATCGAAAATAATCGAAAACAT
>JAECWN010000334.1:0-47162 GCA_018150725.1 Drosophila quadrilineata
AAAATGCCTAAAAATTTAAAATTTTAAAATCGGAATTTTTGTGCCCAATCGATTTCTGGTATCAAAATGAGTATAAAAAACTTTACCTCACTTGATTGATTTTGACATATATTTTAGAAAATATAGCCACAAATAGTTATAAATGGACAAAATCATCGATTTCAACAAAAATTGATATCTTCTCCATCTTTGAGGAACCATAACTTTTCCACAATCCTCTAGCCGATCTCTCCTCATTTATGCATTTCTGTGATATTTTTATTATACTTTAACTGTATATATAAGGTTTATTACTTAATTCCAAAAATATGGCAAGGAAAGCATAAATTGAAAAATCGTGTTATTTTAGAAAATACATAAAGTTATAAATGGACTATAAAATCATCGTTTTTTTTTTAAACTTAAAAATTGATATCTTCCACCTTGAGGAACCATAAAAAATCTCTTCCACAACTTAGCTGATTTTCCTCATTTATGCATTTCTGGATACGGACTTTATTATACTTTAAATCGGTATATAAGGTTTATCATTTAATTTGGGAAATATGGCAAGGAAAGGGATCAATTGAAAAAAGCGTGTTTTGGTTTAAAAAATTGAGACATTTGGCAACTTTTGAAAAGCCATAACTTAGCTAAAAATCAACCGATTTTCAAAATTTTTGCATTTCTGTCCAATGGTATTTATCATATTTTGAATCTACGTCAAAAAATTTAAATACTTTCAGTTTTAATTTTTGACCCAGTTTTTGACAATTTTTGCACACTTAACTCCTACCAAAATGCCAAAATTGAAAATTTTAAATCGGAATTTTTTTGTGCCCTATCGATTTCTGGTATCTAAATGAGAATAAAAAACTTTACCTCACTTGATTTTGACATATATTTTAGAAAATATGGCCACAAAAGTTATTAAATGGACAAAATCATCGTTTTAAACAAAAATTGATATCTTCCCCATCTTTGAGGAACCATAACTTTTCCACAACTTAGCCGATTTTCCTCATTTATGCATTTCTGGATACGGCTTTTATTATACTTTAAATCGGTATATAAAGTTTATTACATATTTTGAAAAATATGGCGAGGAAAGTGATAAATTGAAAAACGTGTTTTTGGTTTAAAAAAATTGAGACATTTGCAACTCTTGAGAAGCCATAACTTAGCTAAAAATCAACCGATTTTCAAAATTTTTGCATTTCTGTCAATGGTATTTATCATATTTTGAATCTACGTTAAAAAAATTTAAATACTTTCAGTTTCAATTTTGACCCAGTTTTTGACAATTTTTGCACATTAACTCCTAGCCAAAATGCCAAAATTGAAAATTTTAAAATCGGAATTTTTGTGCCCTATCGATTTCTGGTATCAAAATGAGTATAAAAAACTTTACTTCACTTGATTTTGACACATATTTTAGAAAATATGGCCACAAAAGTTATAAATGGACAAAATCATCGTTTTAAACAAAAATTGATATCTTCCCCATCTTTGAGGAACCATAACTTTTCCACAACTTAGCCGATTTTCCTCATTTATGCATTTCTGGATACGGCTTTTATTATACTTTAAATCGGTATATAAGGTTTATTACAGTTAATTTGAAAAATATGGCAAGGAAAGTGATAAATTGAAAAAACGTGTTTTTGGTTTAAAAAATTGAGACATTTGCAACTTTGAAAAGCCATAACTTAGCTAAAAATCAACCGATTTTCAAAATTTTTGCATTTCTGTCAATGGTATTTATCATATTTTGAATCTACGTTAAAAAAATTTAAATACTTTCAGTTTCAATTTTTGACCCAGTTTTTTGACAATTTTTGCACATTAACTCCTAGCAAAAATGCCAAAAAATTGAAAATTTTAAAATCGGAATTTTTTGTGCCTTATCGATTTCTGGTATCAAAATGAGTATAAAAAAACTTTACTACACTTGATTTTGACCCATATTTTAGAAAATATGGCCACAATAGTTATAAATGGACAAAATCATCGTTTTGAACAAAAATTGATATCTTCCCCATTTTTGAGGAACCATAACTTTTCCACAACTTAGCCGATTTTCCTCATTTATGCATTTCTGGATACGGCTTTTATTATACTTTAAATCGGTATATAAGGTTTATTACTTAATTTGAAAAATATGGCGAGAAAAGTGATAAATTTGAAAAAACGTGTTTTTGGTTTAAAAAATTGAGACATTTGCAACTTTGAAAAGCCATAACTTAGCTAAAAAATCAACCGATTTTCAAAATTTTTGCATTTCTGTCAATGGTATTTATCATATTTTGAATCTACGTCAAAAAATTTAAATACTTTCAGTTTCAATTTTTGACCCAGTTTTTGACAATTTTTGCACATTAACTCCTACCAAAAATGCCAAAAAAAGTGAAAATTTTAAAATCGGAATTTTTTGTGCCTTATCGATTTCTGGTATTAAAATGAGTAATAAAAAAAACTTTACCACACTTGATTTTGACCCATATTTTAGAAAATATGGCCACAATAGTTATAAATGGACAAAATCATCGTTTTGAACAAAAATTGATATCTTCCCCATTTTGAGAAACCATAACTCATCAACAACTTAGCCGATTTTTCTCATTTATGCATTTCTGAATACGGCTTTTATTATATTTTAGATCGGTATATAAGGTTTATTACATGTTTTGAAAAATATGGCAAGGAAAGTGATAAATTGAAAAAAACGTGTTTTTGGTTTAAAAAATTGAGACATTTGCAACTTTGAGAAGCCATAACTTAGCTAAAAATCAACCGATTTTCAAAATTTTTGCATTTCTGTCAATGGTATTTATCATATTTTGAATCTACGTTAAAAAAATTTAAATACTTTCAGTTTCAATTTTTGACCCAGTTTTTGACAAATTTTGCACATTAACTCCTAGCAAAAATGCCAAAAAATTTAAAATTTTAAAATCGGAATTTTTTGTGCCCAATCGATTTCTGGTATCAAAATGAGTATAAAAAAACTTTACCTCACTTGATTTTGACATATATTTTAGAAAATATGGCCACAAAAGTTATAAATGGACAAAATCATCGTTTTAAACAAAAATTGATATCTTCCCCATCTTTGAGGAACCATAACTTTTCCACAACTTAGCCGATTTTCCTCATTTATGCATTTCTGGATACGGCTTTTATTATACTTTAAATCGGTATATAAAGTTTATTACTTAATTTAAAAAATATGGCAAGGAAAGTGATAAATTGAAAAAAACGTGTTTTTGGTTTAAAAAATTGAGACATTTGCATCTTTGAAAAGCCATAACTTAGCTAAAAATCAACCGATTTTCAAAATTTTTGCATTTCTGTCAATGGTATTTATCATATTTTGAATCTACGTCAAAAAAATAAAATAATTTCAGTTTCAATTTTTGACCCATTTTTTGACAATTTTTGCACATTAACTCCTACCAAAAATGCCAAAAAATTTAAAATTTTAAAATCGGAATTTTTTTGTGCCCAATCGATTTCTGGTATCAAAATGAGTATACAAAAAATTTACCAAACTTGATTTTGACCCATATTGTAGAAAATATGGCCACAATAGTTATAAATGGACAAAATCATCGTTTTGAACAAAAATTGATATCTTCCCCATTTTTGAGAAACCATAACTCATCAACAACTTAGCCGATTTTCCTCATTTATGCATTTCTGGATACGGCTTTTATTATATTTTAAATCGGTATATAAGGTTTATTACATGTTTTGAAATATATGGCGAGATAAGTGAAAAATTTGAAAAAAAAAACGTGTTTTTGGTTAAAAAAATTAAGACATTTGCAACTTTGAGAAGCCATAACTTAGCTAAAAATCAACCGATTTTCAATATTTTTGCATTTCTGTCAATGGTATTTATCATATTTTGAATCTACGTTAAAAAAATTTAAATACTTTCAGTTTCAATTTTTGACCCATTTTTTGACAATTTTTGCACATTAACTCCTAGCAAAAATGACAAAAAATTTAAAATTTTAAAATCGGAATTTTTGTGCCCAATCGATTTCTGGTATCAAAATGAGTATAAAAAACTTTACCTCACTTGATTTTGACATATATTTTAGAAAATATGGCCACAAAAGTTATAAATGGACAAAATCATCGTTTTAAACAAAAATTGATATCTTCCCCATCTTTGAGGAACCATAACTTTTCCACAACTTAGCCGATTTTCCTCATTTATGCATTTCTGGATACGGTTTTATTATACTTTAAATCGGTATATAAGGTTTATTACTTAATTTGAAAATATGGCAAGGAAAGTGATAAATTGAAAAATCGTGTTATTTTAGAAAATATGGCCACAAAAGTTATAAATGGACAAAATCATCGTTTTAAACAAAAATTGATATCTTCTCCATCTTTGAGGAACCATAACTTTTCCACAACTTAGCCGATTTTCCTCATTTATGCATTTCTGGATACGGCTTTTATTATACTTTAAATCGGTATATAAAGTTTATTACTTAATTTGAAAAATATGGCAAGGAAAGGATAAATTGAAAAAAAACGTGTTTTTGATTTCAAAAATTGAGACATTTGCAACTTTGAAAAGCCATAACTTAGCTAAAAATCAACCGATTTTCAAAATTTTTGCATTTCTGTCAATGGTATTTATCATATTTTTGAATCTACGTCAAAAAAATAAAATACTTTCAGTTTCAATTTTTGACCCAGTTTTTGACAATTTTTGCACATTAACTCCTACCAAAAATGCCAAAAAAGTGAAAATTTTAAAATCGGAATTTTTTGTGCCTTATCGATTTCTGGTATTAAAATGAGTATAAAAAAACTTTACTACACTTGATTTTGAACCATATTTTAGAAAATATGGCCACAAAAGTTATAAATGGACAAAATCATCGTTTTAAACAAAAATTGATATCTTCCCCATCTTTGAGGAACCATAACTTTTCCACAACTTAGCCGATTTTCCTCATTTATGCATTTCTGGATACGGCTTTTATTATACTTTAAATCGGTATATAAAGTTTATTACTTAAGTTGAAAAATATGGCAAGGAAAGTGATAAATTGAAAAAAACGTGTTTTTGGTTTAAAAAATTGAGACATTTGCATCTTTGAGAAGCCATAACTTAACTAAAAATCAACCGATTTTCAAAATTTTTGCATTTCTGTCAATGGTATTTATCATATTTTGAATCTACGTTAAAAAAATTTAAATACTTTCAGTTTCAATTTTTGACCCATATTTTTTAAAATTTTTGCACATTAACTCCTAGCAAAAATGCCAAAAAATTGAAAATTTTAAAATCGGAATTTTTTGTGCCCAATCGATTTCTGGTATCAAAATGAGTATAAAAAACTTTACCACACTTGAATTTGACCCATATTTTAGAAAATATGGCCACAAAAGTTATAAATGGACAAAATCAGCGTTTTAAACAAAAATTGATATCTTCCCCATCTTTGAGGAACCATAACTTTTCCACAACTTAGCCGATTTTCGTCATTTATGCATTTCTGGATACGGCTTTTATTATACTTTAAATCGGTATATAAGGTTTATTACTTAATTTGAAAAATATGGCAAGGAAAGTGATAAATTGAACAAAACGTGTTTTTGGTTTCAAAAATTGAGACATTTGCAACTTTGAAAAGCCATAACTTAGCTAAAAATCAACCGATTTTCAAAATTTTTGCATTTCTGTCAATGGTATTTATCATATTTTGAATCTACGTCAAAAAATAAAATACTTTCAGTTTCAATTTTTTACCCAGTTTTTGACAATTTTTGCACATTAACTCCTACCAAAAATGCCAAAAAAGTGAAAATTTTAAAATCGGAATTTTTTGTGCCTTATCGATTTCTGGTATTAAAATGAGTAAAAAAAAAATTTACCAAACTTGATTTTGACCCATATTGTAGAAAATATGGCCACAATAGTTATAAATGGACAAAATCATCGTTTTGAACAAAAATTGATATCTTCCCCATTTTTGAGAAACCATAACTCATCAACAACTTAGCCGATTTTTCTCATTTATGCATTTCTGGATACGGCTTTTATTATATTTTAAATCGGTATATAAGGTTTATTACATGTTTTGAAAAATATGGCAAGGAAAGTGATAAATTGAAAAAAACGTGTTTTTGGTTTAAAAAATTGAGACATTTGCAACTTTGAGAAGCCATAACTTAGCTAAAAATCAACCGATTTTCAAAATTTTTGCATTTCTGTCAATGGTATTTATCATATTTTGAATCTACGTTAAAAAAATTTAAATACTTTCAGTTTCAATTTTTGACCCAGTTTTTGACAAATTTTGCACATTAACTCCTAGCAAAAATGCCAAAAAATTTAAAATTTTAAAATCGGAATTTTTTGTGCCCAATCGATTTCTGGTATCAAAATGAGTATAAAAAACTTTGCCTCACTTGATTTTGACATATATTTTAGAAAATATGGCCACAAAAGTTATAAATGGACAAAATCATCGTTTTAAACAAAAATTGATATCTTCCCATCTTTGAGGAACCATAACTTTTCCACAACTTAGCCGATTTTCCTCATTTATGCATTTCTGGATACGGCTTTTATTATACTTTAAATCGGTATATAAGGTTTATTACTTAATTTGAAAAAATATGGCAAGGAAAGTGATAAATTGAAAAAAACGTGTTTTTTGGTTTAAAAATTGAGACATTTGCAACTTTGAAAAGCCATAACTTAGCTAAAAAATCAACCGATTTTCAAAAATTTTTGCATTTCTGTCAATGGTATTTATCATATTTTGAATCTACGTCAAAAAAATAAAATACTTTCAGTTTCAATTTTTGACCCATTTTTGACAATTTTTGCACATTAACTCCTACAAAATGCCAAAAATTGAAAATTTTAAAATCGGAATTTTTTGTGCCTAATCGATTTCTGGTATCAAAATGAGTATACAAAACTTTACCTAACTTGATTTTGACCCATATTTTAGAAAATATGGCCACAATAGTTATAAATGGACAAAATCATCGTTTTGAACAAAAATTGATATCTTCCCCATCTTTGAGGAACCATAACTCTTCAACAACTTAGCCGATTTTCCTCATTTATGCATTTCTGGATACGGCTTTTATTATATTTTAAATCGGTATATAAGGTTTATTACTTATTTTGAAATATATGGCGAGGTAAGTGAAAAATTGAAAAAAACGTGTTTTTGGGTTAAAAAATTAAGACATTTGCAACTTTGAGAAGCCATAACTTAGCTAAAAATCAACCGATTTTCAAAATTTTTGCATTTCTGTCAATGGTATTTATCATATTTTGAATCTACGTAAAAAAATTTAAATACTTTCAGTTTCAATTTTTGACCCATTTTTGACAATTTTTGCACATTAACTCCTAGCAAAAATGCCAAAAAAGTGAAAATTTTAAAATCGGAATTTTTGTGCCTAATCGATTTCTGGTATCAAAATGAGTATAAAAAAACTTTACCACACTTGATTTTGACCCATATTTTAGAAAATATGGCCACAAAAGTTATAAATGGACAAAATCATCGTTTTAAACAAAAATTGATATCTTCCCATCTTTGAGGAACCATAACTTTTCCACAACTTAGCCGATTTTCCTCATTTATGCATTTCTGGATACGGCTTTTATTATACTTTAAATCGGTATATAAGGTTTATTACTTAATTTGAAAAATATGGCAAGGAAAGTGATAAATTGAAAAAAACGTGTTTTTGGTTATAAAAATTGAGACATTTGCAACTTTGAAAAGCCATAACTTAGCTAAAAATCAACCGATTTTCAAAATTTTTGCATTTCTGTCAATGGTATTTATCATATTTTGAATCTACGTCAAAAAAATAAAATACTTTCAGTTTCAATTTTTGACCCAGTTTTTGACAATTTTTGCACATTAACTCCTACCAAAAATGCCAAAAAGTGAAAATTTTAAAATCGGAATTTTTTGTGCCTTTATCGATTTCTGGTATTAAAATGAGTATAAAAAAACTTTACTACACTTGATTTTGACCCATATTTTAGAAAATATGGCCACAAAAGTTATAAATGGACAAAATCATCGTTTTAAACAAAAATTGATATCTTCCCCATCTTTGAGGAACCATAACTTTTCCACAACTTAGCCGATTTTCCTCATTTATGCATTTCTGGATACGGCTTTTATTATACTTTTAAATCGGTATATAAGGTTTATTACTTAATTTTGAAAAATATGGCAAGGAAAGTGATAAATTGAAAAAACGTGTTTTTGGTTTAAAAAATTGAGACATTTGCAACTTTGAGAAGCCATAACTTAGCTAAAATCAACCGATTTTCAAAATTTTTGCATTTCTGTCAATGGTATTTATCATATTTTGAATCTACGTCAAAAAAATTTAAATACTTTCAGTTTCAATTTTTGACCCATTTTTTGACAATTTTTGCACATTAACTCCTAGCAAAAATGCCAAAAAATTGAAAATTTTAAAATCGGAATTTTTTGTGCCCAATCGATTTCTGGTATCAAAATGAGTATAAAAAACTTTACCTCACTTGATTTTGACATATATTTTAGAAAATATGGCCACAAAAGTTATAAATGGACAAAATCATCGTTTTAAACAAAAATTGATATCTTCCCCATCTTTGAGGAACTATACCTTTTCCACAACTTAGCCGATTTTCCTCATTTATGCATTTCTGGATACGGCTTTTATTATACTTTAAATCGGTATATAAGGTGTATTACATATTTGAAAAATATGGCAAGGAAAGTGATAAATTGAAAAAACGTGTTTTTGGTTTAAAAATTGAGACATTTGCAACTTTGAAAAGCCATAACTTAGCTAAAAATCAACCGATTTTCAAAAAATTTTTGCATTTCTGTCAATGGTATTTATCATATTTTGAATCTAAGTCAAAAAAAGTAAAATACTTTCAGTTTCAATTTTTACCCATTTTTTGACAATTTTTGCACATTAACTCCTAGCAAAAATGCCAAAAAGGTGAAAGTTTTTAAATCGGAATTTTTTGTGCCCAATCGATTTCTGGTATCAAAATGAGTATAAAAAACTTTATCACACTTGATTTTGACCCATATTTTAGAAAATATGGCCACAATAGTTATAAATGGACAAAATCATCGTTTTAAACAAAATTGATATCTTCCCCATCTTTGAGGAACCATAACTCATCAACAACTTAGCCGATTTTCCTCATTTATGCATTTCTGGATACGGCTTTTATTATATTTTTAAATCGGTATATAAGGTTTATTACATGTAATTTGAAATATATGGCAAGGAAAAGTGATAAAATTTGAAAAAAACGTGTTTTTGGTTTAAAAAAAATTGAGACATTTGCAACTTTGAGAAGCCATAACTTAGCTAAAAATCAACCGATTTTCAAAATTTTTGCATTTCTGTCAATGGTATTTATCATATTTTGAATCTACGTCAAAAAAATTAAAATACTTTCAGTTTCAATTTTTGACCCATTTTTTGCCAATTTTTGCACATTAACTCCTACCAAAAATGCCAAAAAATTGAAAATTTTAAAATCGGAATTTTTTGTGCCTAATCGATTTCTGGTATCAAAATGAGTATAAAAAACTTTACCAAACTTGATTTTGACCCATATTTTAGAAAATATGGCCACAATAGTTATAAATGGACAAAATCATCGTTTTGAACAAAAATTGATATCTTCCCCATTTTGAGGAACCATAACTTTTCCACAACTTAGCCGATTTTCCTCATTTATGCATTTCTGGATACGGCTTTTATTATATTTTAAATCGGTATATAAGGTTTATTACATGTTTTGAAATATATGGCAAGGAAAGTGATAAATTGAAAAAAAACGTGTTTTTGGTTAAAAAAATTAAGACATTTGCAACTTTGGGAAGCCATAACTTAGCTAAAAATCAACCGATTTTCAAAATTTTTGCATTTCTGTCAATGGTATTTATCATATTTTGAATCTACGTTAAAAAAAATTTAAATACTTTCAGTTTCAATTTTTGACCTATTTTTGAATTTTTGCACATTAACTCCTAGCAAAAATGACAAAAATTTAAAATTTTAAAATCGGAATTTTTTTGCCCAATCGATTTCTGGTATCAAAATGGGTATAAAAACTTTACCTCACTTGATTTGACATATATTTTAGAAAATATGGCCACAAAAGTTATAAATGGACAAAATCATCGTTTTAAACAAAAATTGATATCTTCCCCATCTTCGAGGAACCATAACTTTTCCACAACTTAGCCGATTTTCCTCATTTATGCATTTCTGGATACGGCTTTTATTATACTTTAAATCGGTATATAAAGTTTATTACTTAATTTGAAAAATATGGCTAGGAAAGTGATAAATTGAAAAAAACGTGTTTTTGATTTCAAAAATTGAGACATTTGCAACTTTGAAAAGCCATAACTTAGCTAAAAATCAACCGATTTTCAAAATTTTTGCATTTCTGTCAATGGTATTTATCATATTTTGAATCTACGTCAAAAAAATAAAATACTTTCAGTTTCAATTTTTGACCCAGTTTTTGACAATTTTTGCACATTAACTCCTACCAAAAATGCCAAAAAAGTGAAAATTTTAAAATCGGAATTTTTTGTGCCTTATCGATTTCTGGTATTAAAATGAGTATAAAAAAACTTTACTACACTTGATTTTGACCCATATTTTAGAAAATATGGCCACAAAAGTATAAATGGACAAAATCATCGTTTTAAACCAAAATTGATATCTTCCCCATCTTTGAGGAACCATAACTTTTCCACAACTTAGCCGATTTTCCTCATTTATGCATTTCTGGATACGGCTTTTATTATACTTTAAATCGGTATATAAAGTTTATTACTTAATTTGAAAAATATGGCTAGGAAAGTGATAAATTGAAAAAAACGTGTTTTTGATTTCAAAAATTGAGACATTTGCAACTTTGAGAAGCCATAACTTAGCTAAAAATCAACCGATTTTCAAAATTTTTGCATTTCTGTCAATGGTATTTATCATATTTTGAATCTACGTCAAAAAAATTAAAATACTTTCAGTTTCAATTTTTGACCCAGTTTTTGACAATTTTTGCACATTAACTCCTACCAAAAATGCCAAAAAAGTGAAAATTTTAAAATCGGAATTTTTTGTGCCCAATCGATTTCTGGTATTAAAATGAGTATAAAAAACTTTACCACACTTGATTTTGACCCATATTTTAGAAAATATGGCTACAATAGTTATAAATGGACAAAATCATCGTTTTAAACAAAAATTGATATCTTTCCCATCTTTGAGGAACCATAACTTTTCCACAACTTAGCCTATTTTTCTTATTTATGCATTTCTGGATACGGCTTATATTATACTTTAAATCGGTATATAAGGTTTATTACATGTTTTGAAAAATATGGCGAGGAAAGTGATAAATTGAAAAAAAAGCGTGTTTTTGGTTTAGAAAATTGAGACATTTGCAACTTTGAGAAGCCATAACTTAGCTAAAAATCAACCGATTTTCAAAATTTTTGCATTTCTGTCAATGGTATTTATCATATTTTGAATCTACGTCAAAAAAATAAAATACTTTCAGTTTCAATTTTTGACCCATTTTTTGACAATTTTTGCACATTAACTCCTAGCAAAAATGCCAAAAAAGTGAAAATTTTAAAATCGGAATTTTTTGTGCCCAATCGATTTCTGGTATTAAAATGAGTATAAAAAACTTTACCACACTTGATTTTGACCCATATTTTAGAAAATATGGCCACAATAGTTATAAATGGACAAAATCATGGTATTAAACAAAAATTGATATTTTCCCCATCTTTGAGAAACCATAACTTATCAACAACTTAGCCGATTTTCCTCATTTATGCATTTCTGGATACGGCTTTTATTATACTTTAAATCGGTATACAAGGTTTATTAAATGTTTTGAAAAATATGGCGAGGAAAGTGATAAATTGAAAAAAAAACGTGTTTTTGGTTTAGAAAATTGAGACATTTGCAACTTTGAGAAGCCATAACTTAGCTAAAAATCAGCCGATTTTCAAAATTTATGCATATCTGTCAATGGTATTTATCATATTCTGAATCTACGTAAAAAAAATTAAAATACTCTCAGCTTCAATTTTTGACCCAGTTTTTGATAATTTTTGCACATTAACTCCTAGCAAAAATGCCAAAAAAATGAAAATTTTAAAATCGGAATTTTTTGTGCCCAATCGATTTCTCGTATTAAAATGAGTATAAAAAACTTTACCACACTTGATTTTGACCCATATTTTAGAAAATATGGCCACAATAGTTATAAATGGACAAAATCATCGTTTTAAACAAAAATTTATATCTACCCCATATTTGAGGAACCATAACTTTTCCACAAATTAGCCGATTTTTCTCATTTATGCATTTCTGGATACGGCTTTTATTATACTTTAAATCGGTATATAAGGTTTATTATTGAAAAAAAAACGTGTTTTTGGTTTAGAAAATTGAGACATTTGCAACTTTGAGAAGCCATAACTTAGCTAAAAATCAGCCGATTTTCAAAATTTATGCATATCTGTCAATGGTATTTATCATATTCTGAATCTACGTAAAAAAAATTAAAATACTTTCAGTTTCAATTTTTGACCCAGTTTTTGATAATTTTTGCACATTAACTCCTACCAAAAATGCCAAAAAAGTGAAAATTTTAAAATCGGAATTTTTGTGCCCAATCGATTTCTGGTATTAAAATGAGTATAAAAAAACTTTACCACACTTGATTTTGACCCATATTTTAGAAAATATGGCCACAATAGTTATAAATGGACAAAATCATCGTTTTAAACAAAAATTTATATCTACCCCATATTTGAGGAACCATAACTTTTCAACAACTTAGCCGATTTTCCTCATTTATGCATTTCTGGATACGGCTTTTATTATACTTTAAATCGGTATATAAGGTTTATTACATGTTTTGAAAAAATATGGCAGGGAAAGTGATAAATTGAAAAAAACGTGTTATTTGGTTTAAAAAATTGAGACATTTGCAACTTTGAGAAGCCATAACTTAGCTAAAAATCAGCCGATTTTCAAAATTTTTGCATTTCTGTCAATAGTATTGATCATATTTTGAATCTACGTCAAAAAAATTGTTAATACTTTCAGTTTCAATTTTGACCCATTTTTGACCAATTTTGCACATTAACTCCTACCAAAAATGCCAAAAAGTGAAAATTTTAAAATCGGAATTTTTTGTGCCCAATCGATTTCTGGTATTAAAATGAGTATAAAAAAACTTTACCACACTTGATTTTGACCCATATTTTAGAAAATATGGCCACAATAGTTATAAATGGACAAAATCATCGTTTTAAACAAAAATTGATATCTTCCCCATCTTTGAGGAACCATAACTTTTCAACAACTTAGCCGATTTTCCTCATTTATGCATTTCTGGATACGGCTTTTATTATACTTTAAATCGGTATATAAGGTTTATTACATGTTTTGAAAAATATGGCGAGGAAAGTGATAAATTGAAAAAAACGTGTTTTTGGTTTAAAAATTGAGACATTTGCAACTTTGAGAAGCCATAACTTAGCTAAAATCAACCGATTTTCAAAATTTTTGCATTTCTGTCAATGGTATTTATCATATTTTGAATCTACGTCAAAAAAATTAAAATACTTTCAGTTTCAATTTTTGACCCAGTTTTTGACAATTTTTGCACATTAACTCCTACCAAAAATGCCAAAAAAGTGAAAATTTTAAAATCGGAATTTTTTGTGCCTTATCGATTTCTGGTATTAAAATGAGTATAAAAAAACTTTACCACACTTGATTTTGACCCATATTTTAGAAAATATGGCCACAATAGTTATAAATGGACAAAATCATCGTTTTAAACAAAAATTGATATCTTCCCCATCTTTGAGGAACCATAACTTTTCAACAACTTAGCCGATTTTCCTCATTTATGCATTTCTGGATACGGCTTTTATTATACTTTAAATCGGTATATAAGGTTTATTAAATGTTTTGAAAAATATGGCAAGGAAAGTGATAAATTGAAAAAAAACGTGTTATTTGGTTTAAAAAATTGAGACATTTGCAACTTTGAGAAGCCATAACTTAGCTAAAAATCAGCCGATTTTCAAAATTTATGCATTTCTGTCAATGGTATTGATCATATTTTTAATCTACGTCAAAAAAATTTTAATACTTTCAGTTTTAATTTTTGACCCAGTTTTTGACAATTTTTGCACATTAACTCCTACCAAAAATGCCAAAAAAAGAGAAAATTTTAAAATCGGAATTTTTTGTGCCCAATCGATTTCTGGTATTAAAATGAGTATAAAAAAACTTTACCACACTTGATTTTGACCCATATTTTAGAAAATATGGCCACAATAGTTATAAATGGACAAAATCATCGTTTTGAACAAAAATTGATATCTTCCCCACTTTTGAGAAACCATAACTTTTCAACAACTTAGCCGATTTTCCTCACTTATGCATTTCTGGATACGGCTTTTATTATACTTTAAATCGGTAAATAAGGTTTATTAAATGTTTTGAAAAATATGGCGAGGAAAGTGAAAAATTGAAAAAACGTGTTATTTGGTTTAAAAAATTGAGACTTTTGCAACTTTGAGAAGCCATAACTTAGCTAAAAATCAACCGATTTTCAAAATTTTATGCATTTCTGTCAATGGTATTTATCATATTTTGAATCTACGTACATAAAAAAATTTTAATACTTTCAGTTTCAATTTTTGACCCAGTTTTTGACCATTTTTGCACATTAACTCCTAGCAAAAATGCCAAAAAAGTGAAAATTTTAAAATCGGAATTTTTTGTGCCCAATCGATTTCTGGTATTAAAATGAGTATAAAAAAACTTTACCACACTTGATTTTGACCCATATTTTAGAAAATATGGCCACAATAGTTATAAATGGACAAAATCATCGTTTTAAACAAAAATTGATATATTCCCCATTTTTGAGAAACCATAACTTTTCAACAACTTAGCCGATTTTCCTCATTTATGCATTTCTGGATACGGCTTTTATTATACTTTAAATCGGTATATAAGGTTTATTACATGTTTTGAAAAATATGGCGAGGAAAGTGATAAATTGAAAAAAAACGTGTTTTTGGTTTAAAAAATTGAGACATTTGCAACTTTGAGAAGCCATAACTTAGCTAAAAATCAACCGATTTTCAAAATTTTTGCATTTCTGTCAATGGTATTTATCATATTTTGAATCTACGTCAAAAAAATTAAAATACTTTCAGTTTCAATTTTTGACCCAGTTTTTGACAATTTTTGCACATTAACTCCTACCAAAAATGCCAAAAAGTGAAAATTTTAAAATCGGAATTTTTTGTGCCCAATCGATTTCTGGTATTAAAATGAGTATAAAAAAACTTTACCACACTTGATTTTGACCCATATTTTAGAAAATATGACCACAATAGTTATAAATGGCAAAATCATCGTTTTGAACAAAATTTGATATCTTCCCATTTTGAGGAACCATAACTTTACAACTGCGATTTTTCATTTATGCATTTCTGGATACGTTTTATTATACTTTAAATCGGTATATAAGGTTTATTAAATGTTTTTAAAATTGGGGGAAGAATAAAAAAAAATTTTGATATGAAATTCCAAAAAGGTGAAAATTTTAAAATGAATTTTTGTGCCCTATCGATTTCTGGTATTAAAATGAGTATAAAAAAACTTTACCACACTTGATTTTGACCCATATTTTAGAAAATATGGACCACAATAGTTATAAATGGACAAAATCATCGTTTTAAACAAATATTGATATCTTCCCCATCTTTGAGGAACCATAACTTTTCCACAACTTAGCCGATTTTCCTCATTTATGCATTTCTGGATACGGCTTTTATTATACTTTAAATCGGTATATAAGGTTTATTAAATGTTTTGAAAAATATGGCAAGGAAAGTGATAAATTGAAAAAACGTGTTATTTGGTTTAAAAAAAATTGAGACATTTGCAACTTTGAGAAGCCATAACTTAGCTAAAAATCAGCCGATTTTCAAAATTTATGCATTTCTGTCAATGGTATTTATCATATTTTTGAATCTACGTCAAAAAAAATTAAAATACTTTCAGTTTTAATTTTTGACCCAGTTTTTGACAATTTTTGCACATTAACTCCTACCAAAAATGCCAAAAAAGTGAAAATTTTAAAATCGGAATTTTTTGTGCCCAATCGATTTCTGGTATTAAAATGAGTATAAAAAACTTTACCACACTTGATTTTGACCCATATTTTAGAAAATATGACCACAATAGTTATAAATGGACAAAATCATCGTTTTAAACAAAAATTGATATCTTCCCCATATTTGAGGAACCATAACTTTTCCAACAACTTAGCCGATTTTCCTCATTTATGCATTTCTGGATACGGCTTTTATTATACTTTAAATCGGTATATAAGGTTTATTACATGTTTTGAAAAATATGGCGAGGAAAGTGATAAATTGAAAAAAAAACGTGTTTTTGGTTTAGAAAATTGAGACATTTGCAACTTTGAGAAGCCATAACTTAGCTAAAAATCAGCCGATTTTCAAAATTTATGCATTTCTGTCAATGGTATTGATCATATTTTTAATGTACATCAAAAAATTGTTCATACTGTCAGTTTTTAATTTTTGACCCATTTTTGACCAATTTTTGCACATTAACTCCTAGCAAAAATGCCAAAAAAATGAAAATTTTAAAATCGGAATTTTTTGTGCCCAATCGATTTCTCGTATTAAAATGAGTATAAAAAACTTTACCACACTTGATTTTGACCCATATTTTAGAAAATATGACCACAATAGTTATAAATGGACAAAATCATCGTTTTAAACAAAATATTGATATCTTCCCCATCTTTGAGGAACCATAACTTTTCCACAACTTAGCCGATTTTCCTCATTTATGCATTTCTGGATACGGCTTTTATTATACTTTAAATCGGTATATAAGGTTTATTAAATGTTTTGAAAAATATGGCAAGGAAAGTGATAAATTGAAAAAAAAACGTGTTTTTGGTTTAGAAAATTGAGACATTTGCAACTTTGAGAAGCCATAACTTAGCTAAAAATCAACCGATTTTCAAAATTTATGCATTTCTGTCAATGGTATTTATCATATTTTTGAATCTACGTAAAAAAAATTAAAATACTTTCAGTTTCAATTTTTGACCCAGTTTTTGACAATTTTTGCACATTAACTCCTACCAAAAATGCCAAAAAAGTAAAAATTTTAAAATCGGAATTTTTTGTGCCCTATCGATTTCTGGTATTAAAATGAGTATAAAAAAACTTTACCACACTTGATTTTGACCCATATTTTTAGAAAATATGGCCACAATAGTTATAAATGGACAAAATCATCGTTTTAAACAAAAATTGATATCTTCCCCATCTTTGAGGAACCATAACTTTTCAACAACTTAGCCGATTTTTCTCATTTATGCATTTCTGGATACGGCTTTTATTATACTTTAAATCGGTATATAAGGTTTATTACATGTTTTGAAAAATATGGCAAGGAAAGTGAAAAATTGAAAAAACGTGTTATTTGGTTTAAAAAATTGAGACGTTTGCAACTTTGAGAAGCCATAACTTAGCTAAAAATCAGCCGATTTTCAAAATTTATGCATTTCTGTCAATGGTATTGATCATATTTTTTAATCTACGTCAAAAAAATTTTCATACTTTCAGTTTCAATTTTTGACCCAGTTTTTGACAATTTTTGCACATTAACTCCTACCAAAAATGCCAAAAAAGTGAAAATTTTAAAATCGGAATTTTTTGTGCCCAATCGATTTCTGGTATGAAAATGAGCATAAAAAAACTTTACCACACTTGATTTTGACCCATATTTTAGAAAATATGACCACAATAGTGATAAATGGTCAAAATCATCGTTTTGAACAAATATTGATATCTTCCTCATCTCCGAGGAACCATAACTTTTCCACAACTTAGCTGATTTTCCTCATTTATGCATTTCTGGATACGGCTTTTATTATACTTTAAATCGGTATATAAGGTTTATTAAATGTTTTGAAAAATATGGCAAGGAAAGTGAAAAATTGAAAAAACGTGTTATTTGGTTTAAAAAATTGAGACATTTGCAACTTTGAGAAGCCATAACTTAGCTAAAAATCAGCCGATTTTAAAAATTTATGCATTTCTGTCAATAGTATTGATCATATTTTTATTGTACATCAAAAAATTTTTCATACTTTCAGTTTTAATTTTTGACCGATTTTTGACCATTTTTGCACATTAACTCCTAGCAAAAGTGCCAAAAAAGTGAAAATTTTAAAATCGGAATTTTTTGTGCCCAATCGATTTCTCGTATTAAAATGAGTATAAAAAACTTTACCACACTTGATTTTGACCCATATTTTAGAAAATATGACCACAATAGTTATAAATGGACAAAATCATCGTTTTAAACAAAAATTTTTATCTACCCCATATTTGAGTAACCATAACTTTTCAACAACTTAGCCGATTTTCCTCATTTATGCATTTCTGGATACGGCTTTTATTATACTTTAAATCGGTATATAAGGTTTATTAAATGTTTTGAAAAATATGGCAAGGAAAGTGAAAAATTGAAAAAACGTGTTATTTGGTTTAAAAAATTGAGACTTTTGCAACTTTGAGAAGCCATAACTTAGCTAAAAATCAGCCGATTTTAAAAATTTATGCATTTCTGTCAATAGTATTGATCATATTTTTATTGTACATCAAAAAATTTTTCATACTTTCAGTTTTAATTTTTGACCCATTTTTGACCATTTTTGCACATTAACTCCTAGCAAAAATGCCAAAAAAGTGAAAATTTTAAAATCGGAATTTTTTGTGCCCAATCGATTTCTGGTATTAAAATGAGTATAAAAAACTTTACCACACTTGATTTTGACCCATATTTTAGAAAATATGACCACAATAGTTATAAATGGACAAAATCATCGTTTTAAACAAAAATTTTTATCTATCCCATATTTGAGTAACCATAACTTTTCAACAACTTAGCCGATTTTCCTCATTTATGCATTTCTGGATACGGCTTTTATTATACTTTAAATCGGTATATAAGGTTTATTACATGTTTTGAAAAATATGGCGAGGAAAGTGATAAATTGAAAAAAAAACGTGTTTTTGGTTTAGAAAATTGAGACATTTGCAACTTTGAGAAGCCATAACTTAGCTAAAAATCAACCGATTTTAAAAATTTTTGCATTTCAGTCAATGGTATTTATCATATTCTGAATCTACGTCAAAAAAATAAAAATACTTTCAGTTTCAATTTTTGACCCAGTTTTAGTTTTTCATTTTTTTTGCACATTAACTCCTAGCAAAAATGCCAAAAAAGTGAAAATTTTAAAATCGGAATATTTTGTGCCCAATCGATTTCTGGTATTAAAATGAGTATAAAAAACTTTACCACACTTGATTTTGACCCATATTTTAGAAAATATGACCACAATAGTAATAAATGGTCAAAATCATCGTTTTGAACAAATATTGATATCTTCCTCATCTCCGAGGAACCATAACTTTTCCACAACTTAGCCGATTTTCCTCATTTATGCATTTCTGGATACGGCTTTTATTATACTCTAAATCGGTATATAAGGTTTATTAAATGTTTTGAAAAATATGGCAAGGAAAGTGAAAAATTGAAAAAAAACGTGTTTTTGGTTTAGAAAATTGAGACATTTGCAACTTTGAGAAGCCATAACTAAGAAAAAAAACTTTTGCAACTTTAAGAAACCAAAACAAAAAAAAAAAAGCCGATTTTCAAAATTTATGCATTTCTGTCAATGGTATTTATCATATTTTTTAATGTACATCAAAAAAATTGATAATACTGTCAGTTTTAATTTTTGACCCATTTTTTGACAATTTTTGCACATTAACTCCTACCAAAAATGCCAAAAAAGTGAAAATTTTAAAATCGGAATTTTTTGTGCCCAATCGATTTCTGGTATTAAAATGAGTATAAAAAAACTTTACCACACTTGATTTTGACCCATATTTTAGAAAATATGGCCACAATAGTTATAAATGGACAAAATCATCGTTTTGAACAAAAATTGATATCTTCCCCATCTTTGAGGAACCATAACTTTTCAACAACTTAGCCGATTTTCCTCATTTATGCATTTCTGGATACGGCTTTTATTATACTTTAAATCGGTATATAAGGTTTATTAAATGTTTTGAAAAATATGGCAAGGAAAGTGATAAATTGAAAAAACGTGTTATTTGGTTTAAAAAATTGAGACTTTTGCAACTTTGAGAAGCCATAACTTAGCTAAAAATCAACCGATTTTCAAAATTTTTGCATTTCTGTCAATGGTATTTATCATATTTTTGAATCTACGTCAAAAAAAATTGAAAATACTTTCAGTTTCAATTTTTGACCCAGTTTTTGACCAATTTTTGCACATTAACTCCTACCAAAAATGCCAAAAAAGTGAAAATTTTAAAATCGGAATTTTTTGTGCCCAATCGATTTCTGGTATTAAAATGAGTATAAAAAAATTTTACCACACTTGATTTTGACCCATATTTTAGAAAATATGGCCACAATAGTTATAAATGGACAAAATCATCGTTTTGAACAAAAATTGATATCTTCCCCATTTTTGAGAAACCATAACTTTTCAACAACTTAGCCGATTTTTCTCATTTATGCATTTCTGGATACGGCTTTTATTATACTTTAAATCGGTATATAAGGTTTATTACATGTTTTGAAAAATATGGCGAGGAAAGTGATAAATTGAAAAAAAACGTGTTTTTGGTTTAGAAAATTGAGACATTTGCAACTTTGAGAAGCCATAACTTAGCTAAAAATCAGCCGATTTTCAAAATTTATGCATTTCTGTCAATAGTATTGATCATATTTTTATTGTACATCAAAAAATTTTTCATACTGTCAGTTTTAATTTTTGACCCATTTTTGACCATTTTTGCACATTAACTCCTAGCAAAAATGCCAAAAAAGTGAAAATTTTAAAATCGGAATTTTTTGTGCCCAATCGATTTCTGGTATTAAAATGAGTATAAAAAAACTTTACCACACTTGATTTTGACCCATATTTTAGAAAATATGACCACAATAGTTATAAATGGACAAAATCATCGTTTTGAACAAAAATTGATATCTTCCCCATTTTTGAGAAACCATAACTTTTCAACAACTTAGCCGATTTTTCTCATTTATGCATTTCTGGATACGGCTTTTATTATACTTTAAATCGGTATATAAGGTTTATTACATGTTTTGAAAAATATGGCGAGGAAAGTGATAAATTGAAAAAAAACGTGTTTTTGGTTTAGAAAATTGAGACATTTGCAACTTTGAGAAGCCATAACTTAGCTAAAAATCAACCGATTTTCAAAATTTTTGCATTTCTGTCAATGGTATTTATCATATTCTGAATCTACGTCAAAAAAATTAAAATACTTTCAGTTTCAATTTTTGACCCAGTTTTTGACAATTTTTGCACATTAACTCCTACCAAAAATGCCAAAAAAGTGAAAATTTTAAAATCGGAATTTTTTGTGCCCTATCGATTTCTGGTATTAAAATGAGTATAAAAAAATTTTACCACACTTGATTTTGACCCATATTTTAGAAAATATGGCCACAATAGTTATAAATGGACAAAATCATCGTTTTAAACAAAAATTGATATCTTCCCCATCTTTGAGGAACCATAACTTTTCAACAACTTAGCCGATTTTTCTCATTTATGCATTTCTGGATACGGCTTTTATTATACTTTAAATCGGTATATAAGGTTTATTACATGTTTTGAAAAATATGGCGAGGAAAGTGATAAATTGAAAAAAAACGTGTTATTTGGTTTAAAAAATTGAGACATTTGCAACTTTGAGAAGCCATAACTTAGCTAAAAATCAGCCGATTTTCAAAATTTATGCATTTCTGTCAATAGTATTTATCATATTTTGAATCTACGTCAAAAAAATTAAAATACTTTCAGTTTCAATTTTTGACCCAGTTTTTGACAATTTTTGCACATTAACTCCTACCAAAAATGCCAAAAAAGTGAAAATTTTAAAATCGGAATTTTTTGTGCCCAATCGATTTCTGGTATTAAAATGAGTATAAAAAAACTTTACCACACTTGATTTTGACCCATATTTTAGAAAATATGACCACAATAGTTATAAATGGACAAAATCATCGTTTTGAACAAAAATTGATATCTTCCCCATCTTTGAGGAACCATAACTTTTCCACAACTTAGCCGATTTTCCTCATTTATGCATTTCTGGATACGGCTTTTATTATACTTTAAATCGGTATATAAGGTTTATTAAATGTTTTGAAAAATATGGCAAGGAAAGTGAAAAATTGAAAAAACGTGTTATTTGGTTTAAAAAATTGAGACATTTGCAACTTTGAGAAGCCATAACTTAGCTAAAAATCAGCCGATTTTAAAAATTTATGCATTTCTGTCAATAGTATTGATCATATTTTTATTGTACATCAAAAAATTTTTCATACTTTTCAGTTTTAATTTTTGACCCATTTTTGACCATTTTTGCACATTAACTCCTAGCAAAAATGCCAAAAAAGTGAAAATTTTAAAATCGGAATTTTTTGTGCCCAATCGATTTCTCGTATTAAAATGAGTATAAAAAACTTTACCACACTTGATTTTGACCCATATTTTAGAAAATATGACCACAATAGTTATAAATGGACAAAATCATCGTTTTAAACAAAATTTTTATATCTTTACCATAACAGAATTTAATAAATATCTTTTAACAAAATTGAGTATCTTTTCATAACTTTTCAACAACTTAGCCGATTTTCCTCATTTATGCATTTCTGGATACGGCTTTTAATATACTTTAAATCGGTATATAAGGTTTATTAAATGTTTTGAAAAATATGGCAAGGAAAGTGAAAAATTGAAAAAACGTGTTATTTGGTTTAAAAAATTGAGACATTTGCAACTTTGAGAAGCCATAACTTAGCTAAAAATCAGCCGATTTTCAAAATTTTTGCATTTCTGTCAATGGTATTTATCATATTTTGAATCTACGTCAAAAAAATTAAAATACTTTCAGTTTCAATTTTTGACCCAGTTTTTGACCATTTTTGCACATTAACTCCTAGCAAAAATGCCAAAAAAGTGAAAATTTTAAAATCGGAATTTTTTGTGCCCAATCGATTTCTGGTATTAAAATGAGTATAAAAAAACTTTACCACACTTGATTTTGACCCATATTTTAGAAAATATGACCACAATAGTTATAAATGGACAAAATCATCGTTTTAAACAAAAATTTTTATCTATCCCATATTTGAGTAACCATAACTTTTCAACAACTTAGCCGATTTTCCTCATTTATGCATTTCTGGATACGGCTTTTAATATACTTTAAATCGGTATATAAGGTTTATTACATGTTTTGAAAAATATGGCGAGGAAAGTGATAAATTGAAAAAAAACGTGTTTTTGGTTTAGAAAATTGAGACATTTGCAACTTTGAGAAGCCATAACTTAGCTAAAAATCAACCGATTTTAAAAATTTTTGCATTTCTGTCAATGGTATTTATCATATTCTGAATCTACGTCAAAAAAATAAAAATACTTTCAGTTTCAATTTTTGACCCAGTTTTTGACCATTTTTGCACATTAACTCCTAGCAAAAATGCCAAAAAATTGAAAATTTTAAAATCGGAATATTTTGTGCCCAATCGATTTCTGGTATTAAAATGAGTATAAAAAAACTTTACCACACTTGATTTTGACCCATATTTTAGAAAATATGACCACAATAGTTATAAATGGACAAAATCATCGTTTTGAACAAAAATTGATATCTTCCCCATCTTTGAGGAACCATAACTTTTCCACAACTTAGCCGATTTTCCTCATTTATGCATTTCTGGATACGGCTTTTATTATACTCTAAATCGGTATATAAGGTTTATTAAATGTTTTGAAAAATATGGCAAGGAAAGTGAAAAATTGAAAAAAACGTGTTATTTTGTTTAAAAAATTGAGACTTTTGCAACTTTGAGAAGCCATAACTTAGCTAAAAATCAGCCGATTTTCAAAATTTATGCATTTCTGTCAATGGTATTTATCATATTTTGAATCTACGTCAAAAAATTATTAAAATACTTTCAGTTTCAATTTTTGACCCATTTTTTGACCATTTTTGCACATTAACTCCTACCAAAAATGCCAAAAAAGTGAAAATTTTAAAATCGGAATTTTTTGTGCCCAATCGATTTCTGGTATTAAAATGAGTATAAAAAAATTTTACCACACTTGATTTTGACCCATATTTTAGAAAATATGGCCACAATAGTTATAAATGGACAAAATCATCGTTTTGAACAAAAATTGATATCTTCCCCATTTTTGAGAAACCATAACTTTTCAACAACTTAGCCGATTTTCCTCATTTATGCATTTCTGGATACGGCTTTTATTATACTTTAAATCGGTATATAAGGTTTATTAAATGTTTTGAAAAATATGGCAAGGAAAGTGAAAAATTGAAAAAAAACGTGTTTATTTGGTTTAAAAAATTGAGACTTTTGCAACTTTGAGAAGCCATAACTTAGCTAAAAATCAACCGATTTTCAAAATTTTTGCATTTCTGTCAATGGTATTTATCATATTCTGAATCTACGTAAAAAAATTAAAATACTTTCAGTTTCAATTTTTGACCCAGTTTTTGACAATTTTTGCACATTAACTCCTACCAAAAATGCCAAAAAAGTAAAAATTTTAAAATCGGTATTTTTTGTGCCCTATCGATTTCTGGTATTAAAATGAGTATAAAAAAATTTTACCACACTTGATTTTGACCCATATTTTAGAAAATATGGCCACAATAGTTATAAATGGACAAAATCATCGTTTTGAACAAAAATTGATATCTTCCCCATTTTTGAGAAACCATAACTTTTCAACAACTTAGCCGATTTTTCTCATTTATGCATTTCTGGATAGGGCTTTTATTATACTTTAAATCGGTATATAAGGTTTATTACATGTTTTGAAAAATATGGCGAGGAAAGTGATAAATTGAAAAAAAACGTGTTTTTGGTTTAGAAAATTGAGACATTTGCAACTTTGAGAAGCCATAACTTAGCTAAAAATCAGCCGATTTTCAAAATTTATGCATTTCTGTCAATGGTATTTATCATATTTTGAATCTACGTCAAAAAAATTAAAATACTTTCAGTTTCAATTTTTGACCCAGTTTTTGATAATTTTTGCACATTAACTCCTACCAAAAATGCCAAAAAAGTGAAAATTCTGGTATTAAAATGAGTATAAAAAAACTTTACCACACTTGATTTTGACCCATATTTTAGAAAATATGGCCACAATAGTTATAAATGGACAAAATCATCGTTTTGAAAAAAAATTGATATCTTCCCCATTTTTGAGAAACCATAACTTTTCAACAACTTAGCCGATTTTTCTCATTTATGCATTTCTGGATACGGCTTTTATTATACTTTAAATCGGTATATAAGGTTTATTACATGTTTTGAAAAATATGGCGAGGAAAGTGATAAATTGAAAAAAAACGTGTTTTTGGTTTAGAAAATTGAGACATTTGCAACTTTGAGAAGCCATAACTTAGCTAAAAATCAACCGATTTTCAAAATTTATGCATTTCTGTCAATGGTATTTATCATATTTTGAATCTACGTCAAAAAAAATTAAAATACTTTCAGTTTCAATTTTTGACCCATTTTTTGACAATTTTTGCACATTAACTCCTACCAAAAATGCCAAAAAAGTGAAAATTTTAAAATCGGAATTTTTTGTGCCCTATCGATTTCTGGTATTAAAATGAGTATAAAAAAATTTTACCACACTTGATTTTGACCCATATTTTAGAAAATATGGCCACAATAGTTATAAATGGACAAAATCATCGTTTTGAACAAAAATTGATATCTTCCCCATTTTTGAGAAACCATAACTTTTCAACAACTTAGCCGATTTTTCTCATTTATGCATTTCTGGATACGGCTTTTATTATACTTTAAATCGGTATATAAGGTTTATTACATGTTTTGAAAAATATGGCGAGGAAAGTGATAAATTGAAAAAAAACGTGTTATTTGGTTTAGAAAATTGAGACATTTGCAACTTTGAGAAGCCATAACTTAGCTAAAAATCAACCGATTTTCAAAATTTTTGCATTTCTGTCAATGGTATTTATCATATTTTGAATCTACGTCAAAAAAATTAAAATACTTTCAGTTTCAATTTTTGACCCAGTTTTTGACAATTTTTGCACATTAACTCCTACCAAAAATGCCAAAAAAGTGAAAATTTTAAAATCGGAATTTTTTGTGCCCTATCGATTTCTGGTATTAAAATGAGTATAAAAAAATTTTACCACACTTGATTTTGACCCATATTTTAGAAAATATGGCCACAATAGTTATAAATGGACAAAATCATCGTTTTGAACAAAAATTGATATCTTCCCCATTTTTGAAAAACCATAACTTTTCAACAACTTAGCCGATTTTTCTCATTTATGCATTTCTGGATACGGCTTTTATTATACTTTAAATCGGTATATAAGGTTTATTACATGTTTTGAAAAATATGGCGAGGAAAGTGATAAATTGAAAAAAAACGTGTTATTTGGTTTAAAAAATTGAGACATTTGCAACTTTGAGAAGCCATAACTTAGCTAAAAATCAGCCGATTTTCAAAATTTATGCATTTCTGTCAATAGTATTGATCATATTTTTAATCTACAACAAAAAATTGTTCAAATACTGTCAGTTTTAAATTTTGACCCATTTTTTGACCATTTTTGCACATTAACTCCTAGCAAAAATGCCAAAAAAGTGAAAATTTTAAAATCGGAATTTTTTGTGCCCAATCGATTTCTGGTATTAAAATGAGTATAAAAAACTTTACCACACTTGATTTTGACCCATATTTTAGAAAATATTACCACAATAGTTATAAATGGACAAAATCATCGTTTTGAACAAAAATTGATATCTTCCCCATTTTTGAGAAACCATAACTTTTCAACAACTTAGCCGATTTTCCTCATTTATGCATTTCTGGATACGGCTTTTATTATACTTTAAATCGGTATATAAGGTTTATTTCATGTTTTGAAAAATATGGCGAGGAAAGTGATAAATTGAAAAAAACGTGTTATTTGGTTTAGAAAATTGAGACATTTGCAACTTTGAGAAGCCATAACTTAGCTAAAAATCAGCCGATTTTCAAAATTTATGCATATCTGTCAATGGTATTTATCATATTTTGAATCTACGTCAAAAAAAATTAAAATACTTTCAGTTTCAATTTTTGACCCAGTTTTTGACAATTTTTGCACATTAACTCCTACCAAAAATGCCAAAAAAGTAAAAATTTTAAAATCGGTATTTTTTGTGCCCTATCGATTTCTGGTATTAAAATGAGTATAAAAAAATTTTACCACACTTGATTTTGACCCATATTTTAGAAAATATGGCCACAATAGTTATAAATGGACAAAATCATCGTTTTGAACAAAAATTGATATCTTCCCCATTTTTGAAAAACCATAACTTTTCAACAACTTAGCCGATTTTTCTCATTTATGCATTTCTGGATACGGCTTTTATTATACTTTAAATCGGTATATAAGGTTTATTACATGTTTTGAAAAATATGGCGAGGAAAGTGATAAATTGAAAAAAAACGTGTTTTTGGTTTAGAAAATTGAGACATTTGCAACTTTGAGAAGCCATAACTTAGCTAAAAATCAGCCGATTTTAAAAATTTTTGCATTTCTGTCAATAGTATTGATCATATTTTTATTGTACAACAAAAAATTGTTCATATTGTCAGTTTTAAAATTTGACCCATTTTTTGACCATTTTTGCACATTAACTCCTAGCAAAAATGCCAAAAAATTGAAAATTTTAAAATCGGAATTTTTTGTGCCCAATCGATTTCTGGTATCAAAATGAGTATAAAAAAACTTTACCACACTTGATTTTGACCCATATTTTAGAAAATATGGCCACAATAGTTATAAATGGACAAAATCATCGTTTTGAACAAAAATTGATATCTTCCCCATTTTTGAGAAACCATAACTTTTCAACAACTTAGCCGATTTTCCTCATTTATGCATTTCTGGATACGGCTTTTATTATACTTTAAATCGGTATATAAGGTTTATTACATGTTTTGAAAAATATGGCAAGGAAAGTGAAAAATTGAAAAAAACGTGTTATTTGGTTTAAAAAATGGAGATATTTGTAACTTTGAGAAGCCATAACTTAGCAAAAATTAACCGATTTTCAAAATTTTTGCATTTTTGTCGATGGTATTTATCATATTCTGAATCTACGTAAAAAAAATTAAAATACTTTCAGTTTCAATTTTTGACCCAGTTTTTGACAATTTTTGCACATTAACTCCTACCAAAAATGCCAAAAAAGTAAAAATTTTAAAATCGGTATTTTTTGTGCCCTATCGATTTCTGGTATTAAAATGAGTATAAAAAAATTTTACCACACTTGATTTTGACCCATATTTTAGAAAATATGGCCACAATAGTTATAAATGGACAAAATCATCGTTTTGAACAAAAATTGATATCTTCCCCATTTTTGAGAAACCATAACTTTTCAACAACTTAGCCGATTTTTCTCATTTATGCATTTCTGGACAGGGCTTTTATTATACTTTAAATCGGTATATAAGGTTTATTACATGTTTTGAAAAATATGGCGAGGAAAGTGATAAATTGAAAAAAACGTGTTTTTGGTTTAGAAAATTGAGACATTTGCAACTTTGATAAGCCCTAACTTAGCTAAAAATCAGACGATTTTCAAAATTTATGCATTTCTGTCAATAGTATTGATCATATTTTGAATCTACGTCAAAAAAAAATTAAATACTTTCAGTTTCAATTTTTGACCCATTTTTTGACCATTTTTGCACATTAACTCCTAGCAAAAATGCCAAAAAATTGAAAATTTTAAAATCGGAATTTTTTGTGCCCAATCGATTTCTGGTATTAAAATGAGTATAAAAAAACTTTACCACACTTGATTTTGACCCATATTTTAGAAAATATGACCACAATAGTTATAAATGGACAAAATCATCGTTTTAAACAAAAATTGATATCTTCCCCATTTTTGAGAAACCATAACTTTTCAACAACTTAGCCGATTTTTCTCATTTATGCATTTCTGGATATGGCTTTTATTATACTTTAAATCGGTATATAAGGTTTATTAAATGTTTTGAAAAATATGGCAAGGAAAGTGAAAAATTGAAAAAAACGTGTTATTTGGTTTAAAAAATTGAGACATTTGCAACTTTGAGAAGCCATAACTTAGCTAAAAATCAACCGATTTTAAAAATTTTTGCATTTCTGTCAATGGTATTTATCATATTCTGAATCTACGTAAAAAAAATTAAAATACTTTCAGTTTCAATTTTTGACCCAGTTTTTGACAATTTTTGCACATTAACTCCTACCAAAAATGCCAAAAAAGTAAAAATTTTAAAATCGGTATTTTTTGTGCCCTATCGATTTCTGGTATTAAAATGAGTATAAAAAAATTTTACCACACTTGATTTTGACCCATATTTTAGAAAATATGGCCACAATAGTTATAAATGGACAAAATCATCGTTTTGAACAAAAATTGATATCTTCCCCATTTTTGAGAAACCATAACTTTTCAACAACTTAGCCGATTTTTCTCATTTATGCATTTCTGGATACGGCTTTTATTATACTTTAAATCGGTATATAAGGTTTATTTCATGTTTTAAAAATATGGCGAGAAAGTGATAAATTGAAAAGGTTTTTTAAATAAAGTTAATATTTTTTTGTTTTCCTCATTTATGCATTTCTGGAAGGCTTTTATTATACTTTAAATCGGTATATAAGGTTTATTAAATGTTTTGAAAAATATGGCAAGGAAAGTGATAAATTGAAAAAACGTGTTATTTGGTTTAAAAAATTGAGACATTTGCAACTTTGAGAAGCCATAACTTAGCTAAAAATCAACCGATTTTCAAAATTTTTGCATTTCTGTCAATGGTATTTATCATATTCTGAATCTACGTAAAAAAAATTAAAATACTTTCAGTTTCAATTTTTGACCCAGTTTTTGACAATTTTTGCACATTAACTCCTACCAAAAATGCCAAAAAAGTAAAAATTTTAAAATCGGTATTTTTTGTGCCCTATCGATTTCTGGTATTAAAATGAGTATAAAAAAATTTTACCACACTTGATTTTGACCCATAATTTAGAAAATATGGCCACAATAGTGACAAATGGTCAAAATCATCGTTTTGAACAAATTTTGATATCTTCCTCATCTCCGAGGAATAATAACTTTTCCACCACTTAGCCGATTTTCCTCATTTATGCATTTCTGGATACGGCTTTTAATATACTTTAAATCGGTATATAAGGTTTATTAAATGTTTTGAAAAATATGGCAAGGAAAGTGAAAAATTGAAAAAAACGTGTTATTTGGTTTAAAAAATTGAGACGTTTGCAACTTTGAGAAGCCATAACTTAGCTAAAAATCAACCGATTTTCAAAATTTTTGCATTTCTGTCAATGGTATTTATCATATTTTGAATCTACGTCAAAAAAAATAAAATACTTTCAGTTTCAATTTTTGACCCAGTTTTTGACAATTTTTGCACATTAACTCCTACCAAAAATGCCAAAAAAGTGAAAATTTTAAAATCGGAATTTTTTGTGCCCAATCGATTTCTGGTATTAAAATGAGTATAAAAAACTTTACCACACTTGATTTTGACCCATATTTTAGAAAATATGACCACAATAGTTATAAATGGACAAAATCATCGTTTTGAACAAAAATTGATATCTTCCCCATTTTTGAAAAACCATAACTTTTCAACAACTTAGCCGATTTTCCTCATTTATGCATTTCTGGATACGGCTTTTAATATACTTTAAATCGGTATATAAGGTTTATTACATGTTTTGAAAAATATGGCAAGGAAAGTGATAAATTGAAAAAAAACGTGTTATTTGGTTTAAAAAATTGAGACATTTGCAACTTTGAGAAGCCATAACTTAGCTAAAAATCAACCGATTTTCAAAATTTTTGCATTTCTGTCAATGGTATTTATCATATTTTGAATCTACGTCAAAAAAATAAAATACTTTCAGTTTCAATTTTTGACCCAGTTTTTGACCATTTTTGCACATTAACTCCTAGCAAAAATGCCAAAAAAGTGAAAATTTTAAAATCGGAATTTTTGTGCCCAATCGATTTCTGGTATTAAAATGAGTATAAAAAAACTTTACCACACTTGATTTTGACCCATATTTTAGAAAATATGACCACAATAGTTATAAATGGACAAAATCATCGTTTTAAACAAAAAATTTATATCTTCCCCATCTTTGAGGAACCATAACTTTTCAACAACTTAGCCGATTTTCCTCATTTATGCATTTCTGGATACGGCTTTTATTATACTTTAAATCGGTATATAAGGTTTATTAAATGTTTTGAAAAATATGGCAAGGAAAGTGAAAAATTGAAAAAAACGTGTTATTTGGTTTAAAAAATTGAGACGTTTGCAACTTTGAGAAGCCATAACTTAGCTAAAAATCAACCGATTTTCAAAATTTTTGCATTTCTGTCAATGGTATTTATCATATTTTGAATCTACGTCAAAAAAAATTAAAATACTTTCAGTTTCAATTTTTGACCCAGTTTTTGATAATTTTTGCACATTAACTCCTACCAAAAATGCCAAAAAAGTGAAAATTCTGGTATTAAAATGAGTATAAAAAAACTTTACCACACTTGATTTTGACCCATATTTTAGAAAATATGGCCACAATAGTTATAAATGGACAAAATCATCGTTTTGAACAAAAATTGATATCTTCCCCATCTTTGAGAAACCATAACTTATCAACAACTTAGCCGATTTTCCTCATTTATGCATTTCTGGATACGGCTTTTATTATACTTTAAATCGGTATATAAGGTTTATTACATGTTTTGAAAAATATGGCGAGGAAAGTGATAAATTGAAAAAAAAACGTGTTTTTGGTTTAGAAAATTGAGACATTTGCAACTTTGAGAAGCCATAACTTAGCTAAAAATCAGCCGATTTTCAAAATTTATGCATATCTGTCAATGGTATTTATCATATTCTGAATCTACGTAAAAAAAAATTAAAATACTTTCAGTTTCAATTTTTGACCCAGTTTTTGACAATTTTTGCACATTAACTCCTACCAAAAATGCCAAAAAAGTGAAAATTTTAAAATCGGAATTTTTGTGCCCAATCGATTTCTGGTATTAAAATGAGTATAAAAAAACTTTACCACACTTGATTTTGACCCATATTTTAGAAAATATGGCCACAATAGTTATAAATGGACAAAATCATCGTATTAAACAAAAATTGATATCTTCCCCATCTTTGAGGAACCATAACTTTTCAACAACTTAGCCGATTTTCCTCATTTATGCATTTCTGGATACGGCTTTTATTATACTTGAAATCGGTATATAAGGTTTATTAAATGTTTTGAAAAATATGGCAAGGAAAGTGAAAAATTGAAAAAAAACGTGTTTATTTGGTTTAGAAAATTGAGACATTTTGCAACTTTGAGAAGCCATAACTTAGCTAAAAATCAACCGATTTTCAAAATTTTTGCATTTCTGTCAATGGTATTTATCATATTTTGAATCTACGTCAAAAAAATTAAAATACTTTCAGTTTCAATTTTTGACCCAGTTTTTGACAATTTTTGCACATTAACTCCTACCAAAAATGCCAAAAAAGTGAAAATTTTAAAATCGGAATTTTTTGTGCCCTATCGATTTCTGGTATTAAAATGAGTATAAAAAAACTTTACCACACTTGATTTTGACCCATATTTTAGAAAATATGGCCACAATAGTTATAAATGGACAAAATCATCGTTTTGAACAAAAATTGATATCTTCCCCATTTTTGAGAAACCATAACTTTTCAACAACTTAGCCGATTTTCCTCATTTATGCATTTCTGGATACGGCTTTTATTATACTTTAAATCGGTATATAAGGTTTATTACATGTTTTGAAAAATATGGCGAGGAAAGTGATAAATTGAAAAAAAACGTGTTTTTGGTTTAGAAAATTGAGACATTTGCAACTTTGAGAAGCCATAACTTAGCTAAAAATCAGCCGATTTTCAAAATTTATGCATTTCTGTCAATGGTATTTATCATATTTTGAATCTACGTCAAAAAAAAATTAAATACTTTCAGTTTCAATTTTTGACCCATTTTTTGACCATTTTTGCACATTAACTCCTAGCAAAAATGCCAAAAAATTGAAAATTTTAAAATCGAAATTTTTGTGCCCAATCGATTTCTGGTATTAAAATGAGTATAAAAAAACTTTACCACACTTGATTTTGACCCATATTTTAGAAAATATGACCACAATAGTTATAAATGGACAAAATCATCGTTTTAAACAAAAATTGATATCTTCCCCATCTTTGAGAAAAGCCGATTTTTCTCATTTATGCATTTCTGGATACGGCTTTTATTATACTTTAAATCGGTATATAAGGTTTATTAAATGTTTTGAAAAATATGGCGAGGAAAGTGATAAATTGAAAAAAAACGTGTTTTTGGTTTAGAAAAATTGAGACATTTGCAACTTTGAGAAGCCATAACTTAGCTAAAAATCAACCGATTTTCAAAATTTTTGCATTTCTGTCAATGGTATTTATCATATTTTGAATCTACGTCAAAAAATTAAAATACTTTCAGTTTCAATTTTTGACCCAGTTTTTGACAATTTTTGCACATTAACTCCTACCAAAAATGCCAAAAAAGTGAAAATTTTAAAATCGGAATTTTTTGTGCCCAATCGATTTCTGGTATTAAAATGAGTATAAAAAAACTTTACCACACTTGATTTTGACCCATATTTTAGAAAATATGGCCACAATAGTTTTATAAATGGACAAAATCATCGTTTTAAACAAAAATTGATATCTTCCCCATCTTTGAGGAACCATAACTTTTCAACAACTTAGCCGATTTTCCTCATTTATGCATTTCTGGATACGGCTTTTATTATACTTTAAATCGGTATATAAGGTTTATTACATGTTTTGAAAAATATGGCAAGGAAAGTGATAAATTGAAAAAAACGTGTTATTTGGTTTAAAAAATTGAGACATTTGCAACTTTGAGAAGCCATAACTTAGCTAAAAATCAACCGATTTTCAAAATTTATGCATTTCTGTCAATGGTATTTATCATATTTTGAATCTACGTCAAAAAAATTAAAATACTTTCAGTTTCAATTTTTGACCCAGTTTTTGACAATTTTTGCACATTAACTCCTACCAAAAATGCCAAAAAAGTGAAAATTTTAAAATCGGAATTTTTTGTGCCCAATCGATTTCTGGTATTAAAATGAGTATAAAAAAATTTTACCACACTTGATTTTGACCCATATTTTAGAAAATATGGCCACAATAGTTATAAATGGACAAAATCATCGTTTTGAACAAAAATTGATATCTTCCCCATCTTTGAGGAACCATAACTTTTCAACAACTTAGCCGATTTTCCTCATTTATGCATTTCTGGATACGGCTTTTATTATACTTTAAATCGGTATATAAGGTTTATTAAATGTTTTGAAAAATATGGCAAGGAAAGTGATAAATTGAAAAAAAAACGTGTTATTTGGTTTAAAAAATTGAGACATTTGCAACTTTGAGAAGCCATAACTTAGCTAAAAATCAACCGATTTTCAAAATTTATGCATTTCTGTCAATAGTATTTATCATATTTTGAATCTACGTACAAAAAATTGAAAATACTTTCAGTTTTAATTTTGACCCAGTTTTTGACCATTTTTGCACATTAACTCCTAGCAAAAATGCCAAAAAGTGAAAATTTTAAAATCGGAATTTTTTGTGCCCAATCGATTTCTGGTATTAAAATGAGTATAAAAAAACTTTACCACACTTGATTTTGACCCATATTTTAGAAAATATGACCACAATAGTTATAAATGGACAAAATCATCGTTTTGAACAAAAATTGATATCTTCCCCATCTTTGAGGAACCATAACTTTTCAACAACTTAGCCGATTTTCCTCATTTATGCATTTCTGGATACGGCTTTTATTATACTTTAAATCGGTATATAAGGTTTATTAAATGTTTTGAAAAATATGGCAAGGAAAGTGAAAAATTGAAAAAACGTGTTATTTGGTTTCAAAAATTGAGACATTTGCAACTTTGAGAAGCCATAACTTAGCTAAAAATCAACCGATTTTCAAAATTTATGCATTTCTGTCAATGGTATTTATCATATTTTGAATCTACGTCAAAAAAATTAAAATACTTTCAGTTTCAATTTTTGACCCAGTTTTTGATAATTTTTGCACATTAACTCCTACCAAAAATGCCAAAAAAGTGAAAATTTTAAAATCGGAATTTTTTGTGCCCAATCGATTTCTGGTATTAAAATGAGTATAAAAAAACTTTACCACACTTGATTTTGACCCATATTTTAGAAAATATGGCCACAATAGTTATAAATGGACAAAATCATCGTTTTGAACAAAAATTGATATCTTCCCCATTTTTGAGAAACCATAACTTTTCAACAACTTAGCCGATTTTTCTCATTTATGCATTTCTGGATACGGCTTTTATTATACTTTAAATCGGTATATAAGGTTTATTAAATGTTTTGAAAAATATGGCAAGGAAAGTGAAAAATTGAAAAAACGTGTTATTTGGTTTAAAAAATTGAGACTTTTGCAACTTTGAGAAGCCATAACTTAGCTAAAAATCAGCCGATTTTCAAAATTTATGCATTTCTGTCAATAGTATTTATCATATTTTGAATCTACGTCAAAAAAATTAAAATACTTTCAGTTTCAATTTTTGACCCAGTTTTTGACAATTTTGCACATTAACTCCTACCAAAAATGCCAAAAAAGTGAAAATTTTAAAATCGGAATTTTTGTGCCCAATCGATTTCTGGTATTAAAATGAGTATAAAAAAACTTTACCACACTTGATTTTGACCCATATTTTAGAAAATATGGCCACAATAGTTATAAATGGACAAAATCATCGTTTTGAACAAAAATTGATATCTTCCCCATCTTTGAGAAACCATAAACTTTTCAACAACTTCGATTTTCCTCATTTATGCATTTCTGGATACGGCTTTTATTATACTTTAAATCGGTATAAAAGGTTTATTAAATGTTTTGAAAAATATAAAGGAAAGTGTAAAAATTGAAAAAAATGTTATGGGTTTAAAAATTTGAGACTTTCACTTTTGAAACTTTAGCTAAAAATCAACCGATTTTCAAAATTTATGCATTTCTGTTAAAAGTATATTTTTTATTCAAAACAAAAAATTTAAATTTTCAGTTAATTTAATTTTTTTTTACCCATTTTTGCCATTAACTCTAGCAAAAATGCCAAAAAAGTGAAAATTTAAAATATATATAAATGTGTATAAAAAATTTTACCACACTTTGATTTATTTAATATTGAAAATATGCCACAATAGTTATAAATGGACAAAATCATCGTTTTAAACAAAAATTGATATCTTCCCCATCTTTGAGGAACCATAACTTTTCAACAACTTAGCCGATTTTCCTCATTTATGCATTTCTGGATACGGCTTTTATTATACTTTAAATCGGTATATAAGGTTTATTACATGTTTTGAAAAATATGGCAAGGAAAGTGATAAATTGAAAAAAAACGTGTTTTTTGGTTTAAAAAATTGAGACATTTGCAACTTTGAGAAGCCATAACTTAGCTAAAAATCAGCCGATTTTCAAAATTTATGCATTTCTGTCAATGGTATTTATCATATTTTGAATCTACGTCAAAAAAAATTAAAATACTTTCAGTTTCAATTTTTGACCCAGTTTTTGACAATTTTTGCACATTAACTCCTACCAAAAATGCCCAAAAAGTGAAAATTTTAAAATCGGAATTTTTGTGCCCAATCGATTTCTGGTATTAAAATGAGTATAAAAAAATTTTACCACACTTGATTTTGACCCATATTTTAGAAAATATGGCCACAATAGTTATGAATGGACAAAATCATCGTTTTGAACAAAAATTGATATCTTCCCCATCTTTGAGGAACCATAACTTTTCAACAACTTAGCCGATTTTCCTCATTTATGCATTTCTGGATACGGCTTTTATTATACTTTAAATCGGTATATAAGGTTTATTACATGTTTTGAAAAATATGGCAAGGAAAGTGATAAATTGAAAAAAAACGTGTTTTTGGTTTAGAAAATTGAGACATTTGCAACTTTGAGAAGCCATAACTTAGCTAAAAATCAGCCGATTTTCAAAATTTATGCATATCTGTCAATGGTATTTATCATATTTTGAATCTCATCGAAAAAAATAAAATACTTTCAGTTTCAATTTTTGACCCATTTTTGACCATTTTTGCACATTAACTCCTAGCAAAAATGTCAAAAAAGTGAAAATTTTAAAATTGGAAATTTTTGTGCCCAATCGATTTCTGGTATTAAAATGAGTATAAAAAAACTTTACCACACTTGATTTTGACCCATATTCTAGAAAATATGTCCACAATAGTTATAAATGGACAAAATCATCGTTTTAAACAAATATTGATATCTTCCTCATCTCCGAGGAACCATAACTTTTCAACAACTTAGCCGATTTTCCTCATTTATGCATTTCTGGATACGGCTTTTATTATACTTTAAATCGGTATATAAGGTTTATTACATTTTTTGAAAAATATGGCGATGAAAGTTATAAATTGAAAAAAAACGTGTTTTTGATTTCAAAAATTGAGACATTTGCAACTTTGAGAAGCCATAACTTAGCTAAAAATCAACCGATTTTCAAAATTTTTGCATTTCTGTCAATGGTATTTATCATATTTTGAATCTACGTCAAAAAAAATTAAAATACTTTCAGTTTCAATTTTTGACCCAGTTTTTGACAATTTTTGCACATTAACTCCTACCAAAAATGCCAAAAAAGTGAAAATTTTAATATCGGAATTTTTTGTGCACAATCGAGTTCTGGTATTAAAATGAGTATAAAAAAATTTTACCACACTTGAATTTGACCCATATTTTAGAAAATATGGCCACAATAGTTATAAATGGACAAAATCATCGTTTTGAACAAAAATTGATATCTTCCCCACTTTTGAGAAACCATAACTTTTCAACAACTTAGCCGATTTTCCTCATTTATGCATTTCTGGATACGGCTTTTATTATACTTTAAATCGGTATATAAGGTTTATTACATATTTTTGAAAAAATATGGCAAGGAAAGTGATAAATTGAAAAAAACGTGTTATTTGGTTTAAAAAATTGAGACATTTGCAACTTTGAGAAGCCATAACTTAGCTTAAAAATCAGCCGATTTTCAAAATTTATGCATATCTGTCAATGGTATTTATCATATTTTGAATCTACGTCAAAAAAAATTAAAATACTTTCAGTTTCAATTTTTGACCCAGTTTTTGACAATTTTTGCACATTAACTCCTACCAAAAATGCCAAAAAAGTGAAAATTTTAAAATCGGAATTTTTTGTGCCCAATCGATTTCTGGTATTAAAATGAGTATAAAAAACTTTACCACACTTGATTTTGACCCATATTTTAGAAAATATGGCCACAATAGTTATAAATGGACAAAATCATCGTTTTGAACAAAAATTGATATCTTCCCCATCTTTGAGAAACCATAACTTTTCAACAACTTAGCCGATTTTCCTCATTTATGCATTTCTGGATACGGCTTTTATTATACTTTAAATCGGTATATAAGGTTTATTAAATGTTTTGAAAAATATGGCAAGGAAAGTGATAAATTGAAAAAAAAACGTGTTATTTGGTTTAAAAAATTGAGACTTTTGCAACTTTGAGAAGCCATAACTTAGCTAAAAATCAGCCGATTTTCAAAATTTATGCATATCTGTCAATGGTATTTATCATATTTTGAATCTACGTCAAAAAAAATAAAATACTTTCAGTTTCAATTTTTGACCCAGTTTTTGACAATTTTTGCACATTAACTCCTACCAAAAATGCCAAAAAAGTGAAAATTTTAAAATCGGAAATTTTTGTGCCCAATCGATTTCTGGTATTAAAATGAGTATAAAAAAACTTTACCACACTTGATTTTGACCCATATTTTAGAAAATATGGCCACAATAGTTATAAATGGACAAAATCATCGTTTTGAACAAAAATTGATATCTTCCCCATCTTTGAGGAACCATAACTTTTCAACAACTTAGCCGATTTTCCTCATTTATGCATTTCTGGATACGGCTTTTTTTATTTAAATCGGTAAATATAAGGTTTATTATATTTTTGAAAAATATGGCGAGGAAAATAAAAAATTAAAAAAAAAACGTGTTTTTGGTTTAGAAAATTGAGACATTTGCAACTTTGAGAAGCCATAACTTAGCTAAAAATCAACCGATTTTCAAAATTTTTGCATTTCTGTCAATGGTATTTATCATATTTTGAATCTACGTCAAAAAAATAAAATACTTTCAGTTTCAATTTTGACCAGTTTTTGATCAATTTTGCACATTAACTCCTACCAAAAATGCCAAAAAAGTGAAAATTTTAAAATCGGAATTTTTGTGCCCAATCGATTTCTGGTATTAAAATGAGTATAAAAAACTTTTACCACACTTGATTTTGACCCCATATTTTAGAAAATATGGCCACAATAGTATATAAATGGACAAAATCATCGTTTTAAACAAAAATTGATATCTTCCCCATCTTTGAGAAACCATAACTTTTCAACAACTTAGCCGATTTTCCTCATTTATGCATTTCCTGGATACGGCTTTTATTATACTTTAAATCGGTATATAAGGTTTATTACATGTTTTGAAAAATATATCGAGGAAAGTAATAAATTGAAAGAATACGTGTTTTTGGTTTAAAAAATTGAGACATTTGCAACTTTGAGAAGCCATAACTTAGCTAAAAATCAACCGATTTTCAAAATTTTTGCATTTCTGTCAATAGTATTTATCATATTTTTGAATCTACGTCAAAAAAATTAAACATACTTTCAGTTTCAATTTTTGACCCAGTTTTTGACAATTTTGCACATTAGCTCCTAGCAAAAATGCCAAAAAGTGAAAATTTTAAAATCGGAAATTTTTGTGCCCAATCGATTTCTGGTATTAAAATGAGTATAAAAAAACTTTACCACACTTGATTTTGACCCATATTTTAGAAAATATGACCACAATAGTTATAAATGGTCAAAATCATCGTTTTAAACAAAAATTGATATCTTCCCCATTTTCGAGGAACCATAACTTTTCCACAACTTAGCCGATTTTCCTCATTTATGCATTTCTGGATACGGCTTTTATTATACTTTAAATCGGTATATAAGGTTTATTAATTGTTTTGAAAAATATGGCAAGGAAAGTGATAAATTGAAAAAAACTTGTTATTTGGTTTAAAAATTGAGACATTTGCAACTTTGAGAAGCCATAACTCAGCTAAAAATCAACCGATTTTCAAAATTTTTGCATTTCTGTCAATGGTATTTATCATATTTTGAATCTACGTCAAAAAATTTAAAATACTTTCAGTTTCAATTTTTGACCCAGTTTTTGACAATTTTTGCACATTAACTCCTAGCAAAAATGCCAAAAAAGAGAAAATTTTAAAATCGGAATTTTTTGTGCCCTATCGATTTCTGGTATTAAAATGAGTAAAAATAAAAATTACTACACTTGATTTTGACCCATATTTTAGAAAATATGGCCACAATAGTTATAAAATGGACAAAATCATCGTTTTAAACAAAAATTGATATCTTCCCATTCTCTTCTGAGGAACCATAACTTTTCCACAACTTAGCCGATTTTCCTCATTTATGCATTTCTGGATACGGCTTTTATTATACTTTAAATCGGTATATAAGGTTTATTAAATGTTTTGAAAAATATGGCGAAAAGTGAAAAATTGAAAAAAAATGTGTTTGGTTTAAAAAATTGAGACATTTGCAACTTTGAGAAGCCATAACTTAGCTAAAAATCAGCCGATTTTCAAAATTTATGCATTTCTGTCAATGGTATTTATCATATTTTGAATCTACGTCAAAAAAATTAAAAAATATACTTTCAGTTTTAATTTTGACCCAGTTTTTGACCATTTTTGCACATTAACTCCTACCAAAAATGCCAAAAAAGTGAAAATTCTGGTATTAAAATGAGTATAAAAAAACTTTACCACACTTGATTTTGACCCATATTTTAGAAAATTATGGCCACAATTTAGTAAATGGACAAAATCATCGTTTTGAACAAAAATTGATATCTTCCCATCTTTTGAGGAACCATAACTTTTCAACAACTTAGCCGATTTTCCTCATTTATGCATTTCTGGATACGGCTTTTATTATACTTTAAATCGGTATATAAGGTTTATTACATGTTTTGAAAAATATGGCGAGGAAAGTGATAAATTGAAAAAAAAGTGTTTTTTGGTTTAAAAAATTGAGACATTTGCAACTTTGAGAAGCCATAACTTAGCTAAAAATCAGCCGATTTTCAAAATTTATGCATATCTGTCAATGGTATTTATCATATTTTGAATCTACGTCAAAAAAATAAAATACTTTCAGTTTCAATTTTTGACCCAGTTTTTGACATTTTTGCACATTAACTCCTACAAAAATGCCAAAAAGTGAAAATTTTAAAATCGGAATTTTTGTGCCCAATCGATTTCTGGTATTAAAATGAGTATAAAAAACTTTTACCACACTTGATTTTGACCCATATTTTAGAAAATATGGCCACAATAGTTATAAATGGACAAAATCATCGTTTTGAACAAAAAATTGATATCTTCCCCATCTTTGAGGAACCATAACTTTTCAACAACTTAGCCGATTTTCCTCATTTATGCATTTCTGGATACGGCTTTTATTATACTTTAAATCGGTATATAAGGTTTATTACATGTTTTGAAAAATATGGCGAGGAAAGTGATAAATTGAAAAAAAAAACGTGTTTTGGTTTAAAAAATTGAGACATTTTGCAACTTTAAGAAGCCATAATTAGCTAAAAATCAACCGATTTTCAAAATTTTGCATTTCTGTCAATGGTATTTATCATATTTTTAATCTTACGTCAAAAAATAAAATACTTTCAGTTTTAATTTTGACCCAGTTTTTGACAATTTTTGCACATTAACTCCTACCAAAAATCCAAAAAAGTGAAAATTTTAAAATCGGAATTTTTGTGCCCAATCGATTTCTGGTATTAAAATGAGTATAAAAAAACTTTACCACACTTGATTTTGACCCATATTTTTAGAAAATATATGGCCCAATAGTTATAAATGGACAAAATATCGTTTTGAACAAAAATTGATATCTTCCCCATTTTTGAGAAACCATAACTTTTCAACAACTTAGCCGATCAAAAATTAAGAATCATCTTTAAATTTCCCTAACATACTTTATATTTTCCTCATTTATGCATTTCTGGATACGGCTTTTATTATACTTTAAATCGGTATATAAGTGTATTATTAATTTTTTGAAAAATATGGCAAGGAAAGTGATAAATTGAAAAAAAACGTGTTTTTGGTTTAAAAAAATTGAGACATTTGCAACTTTGAGAAGCCATAACTTAGCTAAAAATCAACCGATTTTCAAAATTTATGCATTTCTGTCAATGGTATTTATCATATTTTGAATCTACGTCAAAAAAATAAAATACTTTCAGTTTCAATTTTTGACCCAGTTTTTGACAATTTTTGCACATTAACTCCTACCAAAAATGCCAAAAAAGTGAAAATTTTAAAATCGGAATTTTTTGTGCCCTATCGATTTCTGGTATTAAAATGAGTATAAAAAAACTTTACCACACTTGATTTTGACCCATATTTTAGAAAATATGGCCACAATAGTTATAAATGGACAAAATCATCGTTTTAAACAAAAATTGATATCTTCCCCATTTTTGAGAAACCATAACTTTTCAACAACTTAGCCGATTTTTCTCATTTATGCATTTCTGGATACGGCTTTTATTATACTTTAAATCGGTATATAAGGTTTATTAAATGTTTTGAAAAATATGGCGAGGAAAGTGATAAATTGAAAAAAACGTGTTTTTGGTTTCAAAAATTGAGACATTTGCAACTTTGAGAAGCCATAACTTAGCTAAAAATCAACCGATTTTCAAAATTTTTGCATTTCTGTCAATGGTATTTATCATATTTTGAATCTACGTCAAAAAATAAAATACTTTCAGTTTTGAATTTTTGACCCATTTTTGACAATTTTTGCACATTAACTCCTAGCAAAAATGCCAAAAAAGTGAAAATTTTAAAATCGGAATTTTTTGTGCCCAATCGATTTCTGGTATTAAAATGAGTATAAAAACTTTACCACACTTGATTTTGACCCATATTTTAGAAAATATGGCCACAAGTAAATGGACAAAATCATCGTTTTAAACAAAAATTTGATATCTTCCCCATCTTTGAGGAACCATAACTTTTCAACAACTTAGCCGATTTTCCTCATTTATGCATTTCTGGATACGGCTTTTATTATACTTTAAATCGGTATATAAGGTTTATTACATGTTTTGAAAAATATGGCAAGGAAAGTGATAAATTGAAAAAAACGTGTTTTTGGTTTAGAAAATTGAGACATTTGCAACTTTGAGAAGCCATAACTTAGCTAAAAATCAACCGATTTTCAAAATTTTTGCATTTCTGTCAATGGTATTTATCATATTTTGAATCTACGTCAAAAAAATTAAAATACTTTCAGTTTCAATTTTTGACCCAGTTTTTTGACAATTTTTGCACATTAACTCCTACCAAAATGCCAAAAAATGAAAATTTTAAAATCGGAATTTTTGTGCCCAATCGATTTCTGGTATTAAAATGAGTATAAAAAAACTTTACCACACTTGATTTTGACCCATATTTTAGAAAATATGGCCACAATAGATATAAATGGACAAAATCATCGTTTTAAACAAAAATTGATATCTTCCCCATCTTTGAGGAACCATAACTTTTCCACAACTTAGCCGATTTTCCATATTTATGCATTTCTGGATACGGCTTTTATTATACTTTAAATCGGTATATAAGGTTTATTACATGTTTTGAAAAATATGGCAAGGAAAGTGATAAATTGAAAAAACATGTTTTTGGTTTAAAAAATGGAGACATTTGCAACTTTGAGAAGCCATAACTTAGCTAAAAATCAACCGATTTTCAAAACATTTGCATTTCTGTCAATGGTATTTATCATATTTTGAATCTACGTCCAAAAAATTAAAATACTTTCAGTCTAATTTTGACAATTTTTGCACAATTAAATCCTTTCAAATCGGAATTTTTTGTGCCCAATCGATTTCTGGTATTAAAATGAGTATAAAAAAACTTTACCACACTTGATTTTGACCCATATTTTAGAAAATATGGCCACTATAGTTATAAATCGACAAAATCATCGTTTTAAACAAAAATTGATATCTTCCCCATCTTTGAGGAACCATAACTTTTCCACAACTTAAGCCGATTTTCGTCATTTATGCATTTCTGGATACGGCTTTTATTATACTTTAAATCGGTATATAAGGTTTATTAAATGTTTTGAAAAATATGGCGAGAAAGTGAAAAATTGAAAAAAACGTGTTTTTGGTTTTAAAAAATTGAGACTTTTGCAACTTTGAGAAGCCATTAACTTAGCCTAAAAATCAATGATTTTCAAAATTTATACATCTCTCTAAAGGATTTTTATAATTTTTTAACTCCACCTAAAAAAAAAAAATAGCTTTAGTTTCAATTTTAATCTTTTTTTTTACAATTTTTGCTTTATTTTTTTTTTTTTTTTTTAAAATTTTTTTTTTTTTTTTTTTTTTTTTTTTTTTTTTTTTTTTTTTTTTTTTTTATCAAAAAAAAATTGAAAATTTTAAACTGAAATTTTTGTGCCCAATCGATTTCTGGTATTAAAATGAGTATAAAAAAACTTTACCACACTTGATTTTGACCCATATTTTAGAAAATATGACCACAATAAATGGTCAAAATCATCGTTTTGAACAAAAATTGATATCTTCCTCATCTCCGAGGAACCATAACTTTTCCACAACTTAGCCGATTTTTCCTCATTTATGCATTTCTGGATACAGCTTTTATTATACTTTAAATCGGTATATAAGGTTTATTAATTGTTTTGAAAAATATGGCAAGGAAAGTGAAAAATTGAAAAAACATGTGTTTTGGTTTAAAAAATTGAGACTTTTGCAACTTTGAGAAGCCATAACTTAGCTAAAAATCAGCCGATTTTCAAAATTTATGCATATCTGTCAATGGTATTTATCATATTTTTGAATCTACATCAAAAAAATTAAATACTTTCAGTTTCAAATTTTGACCCATTTTTTGACAAATTTTGCAAATTAACTACTAGCAAAAATGTCAAAAAGTGAAAATTTGGCAAAAAATTTAAATTGGAAATTTTAGTGCCCAATCGATTTCTGGTATTAAAATGAGTATAAAAAAATTTTTACCACACCTGGATTTTGACCCATATTTTAGAAAATATGAACATACAATAGTTATGAATGGACAAAATCATCGTTTTAAACAAATATTGATATCTTCCTCATCTCCGAGTGTTCATAACTTTTCCACAACTTAGCCGATTTTTCCCTCATTTATGCATTTCTGGATACGGGCTTTTATTATACTTTAAATCGGTATATAAGGTTTATAAAATGTTTAGTGAAAAATATGGCAAGGAAAGTGAAAAATTGAAAAACCGTGTTATTTGGTGGGGGGGGGGGGGGGGGGGAAAAAAAAAAAAAAAAAAAGGGTTTAAAAAAAAATTGAGACTTTTGCAACTTTGAGAAGCCATAAATATTAAAAAAAAATTTCAGCCGATCTTAAAAAAAAAAAAAAAAAAAAAAAAAAAAAAAACAAAATTTATGCAATTTCTGTCAATACGCTAATCAAAAAAAATATTTTTTTTATTGTACAACAAAAATTGTTCATACTGTCGTTTTAATTCTTGGACCGCATTTCTGACCATTTTTTACCCATTCGTTCCTAACAAAAATGCCAAAAAATGAAAAATTTAAAAATCGGAATTTTGTGCCCAATCGATTTCTGGTATTAAAATGAGTACAAAACTTAAGTTAATATCTTGATTTTTGAAGACCCATAGTTTTAGAAAATATGGCCACAATAGTTATAAATGGGACAAAAACTATCGTTTTGAACAAAAATTTACATCTTCCCATCTTTGAGAAACCATAACTTTTCACAACAACTTAGCCGATTTTTCTCATTTATGTTTTTTTGATATTATTTTATATTATACTTTCAATCGGTATATACACCTTATTACATGTTTTGGCAATATATAGCGAGGAAAGTAATAAATTGAAAGAATATTGTGCCTTGGTTTAAAAAATTGACATTTGGCAAAAACTTTGAGAAGCCATAGCTAAAAATCAGCCGATTTTCAAAATTTATGCATATCTGTCAATGGTATTTATCATATTTTGAAACCACGTCAAAAAAATAAAATACTCTTCAGTTTCATTTCTGAACCATTTTTGACAAATATTGCAAATTAACTACTAGCAAAATTATCAAAAAGTGAAATTTTAAATCGGAATTTTGTGCCCAATCGGATTATAGTATTAAAATGAGCATAAAAACTTTACCACACTTGATTTTTGACCCATATTTTAGAAAATATGGCCACAATAGTTATAAATGGACAAAATCATCGTAGTAAACAAAAATTTATATCTACCTCTATATTTGATAGAAACTATAATCTTTTCAACAACGTGGCCGATTTTCCCTCATTTATGCATTTCTGGATACGGCTTTTATTATACTTCCAAATCGGTATACAAGGTTTATTAAATGTTTTGAAAATATGGGTAAGGAAAGTGAAAATTGAAAACGTGTTATTT
>JAECWN010000335.1:0-143839 GCA_018150725.1 Drosophila quadrilineata
AAAAATATCGAAAACAATCGAAAAAACATCGAAAGGAGTCAATTTACAATCGAAAAACATCGGAAAATAATCAAAACAACCGAAGTGTCAAAAACAATCAAAAACGTCAAAAATAGTAAAACAATCGAAAAACATCGAAAAAATAGGAGTCAATTACAATCGAAAAATACATCGAAAGAGATGTAAAACAATCGATAAAACGTCGAAAAGTATCGAAAACAATCGAAAAAACATCGAAAGGAGTCAATTACAATCGAAAAACATAGAAAAGAATCAAAAACAATCGATAAAACGTCGAAAAGTATCGAAAACAATCGAAAAACATCGAAAGGGGTCAATTGCAATCGAAAAACATCGAAAAGAATCAAAAACAATCGATAAAACGTCGAAAATTATCGAAAACAATCGAAAAATCATCGAAAGGAGTCAATTACAATCGAAAACATCGAAAAGAATCAAAAACAATCGATAAAACGTCGAAAAGTATCGAAAACAATCGAAAAAACATCGAAAGGAGTCAATTACAATCGAAAAAACATCGAAAAGAATCAAAAACAATCGATAAAACGTCGAAAAGTATCGAAAACAATCGAAAAAACATCGAAAGGAGTCAATTACAATCGAAAAGAAACATCGAAAAGTATCGAAAACAATCGAAAAAACATCGAAAGGAGTCAATTACAATCGTAAAACATCGAAAAGAATCCAAAAACAATCGATAAACTGAGTCGAAAAGTATCGAAAACAATCAGAAAAAACATGAAATTACAATCGAAAAAAACATCGAAAAGAATCAAAAACCAATCGATAAAACGTCGAAAAGTATCGAAAACAATCGAAAAACATCGAAAGGAGTCAATTACAATCGAAAAAACATCGAAAGAATCAAAAACAATCGATAAAACGTCGAAAGTATCAAAACAACCGAATCAGAAAAACATCGAAAGAATCAAAAACAATAATAAAACGTCGAAAAGTATCGAAAACAATCGAAAAAACATCGAAAGGGAATTACAATCGAAAAAAAACATCGAAACGGAGTAAATATCGAAAACAATCGAAAAAAAAGCATCGAAAACAATCGAAAAACATCGAAAGAATCAAAAACAATCGATAAAACGTCGACAGGAATCGAATAACAATCGAAAAACATCGAAAGGGGGTATTACAATCGAAAAACATCGAAAAGAATCAAAAACAATCGATATAACGTCGAAAAGTATAGAAACAATCGAAAAACATCGAAAGGGTCAATTACAATCGTAAAAAAACATCGAAAAGAATCAAAAACAATCGAAAAACATCGAAAGGTCAATTACAATCGAAAAAACATCGAAAGGAGTCATCTACAATCAATCGAAAAAACATCGAAAAGGAGTCAAATACAATCGAAACAACATCGAAAAGAATCAAAAACAATCGATAAAACGTCGAAAAGTATCGAAAACAATCGAAAAAACATCGAAAGGAAGTCAATTACAATCGAAATGAAACGTCGAAAATATCGAAAACAATCGAAAAAAACATCGAAAGGAGTCAATTACAATCAAAAAACATCGAAAAGAATCAAAACAATCGATAAAACGTCGAAAAGTATCGAAAACAATCGAAAAAACATCGAAAGGAGTCAATTACAATCGAAAAAAACATCGAAAAGAATCAAAAACAATCGATAAAACGTCGAAAAGTATCGAAAACAATCGAAAAAACATCGAAAGGAGTCAATTACAATCGAAAAAACATAGAAAAGAATCAAAAACAATCGATAAAACGTCGAAAAGTATCGAAAACAATCGAAAAAACATCGAAAGGAGTCAATTACAATCGAAAAAACATCGAAAAGAATCAAAAACAATAGATAAAACGTCGAAAAGTATCGAAAACAATCGAAAAAACATCGAAAGGAGTCAATTACAATCGAAAAAACATCGAAAGGAGTCAATTACAATCGAAAAAACGTCGAAAAGTATCGAAAACAATCGAAAAAACATCGAAAAGAGTCAATTACAATCGAAAAAACATCGAAAAGTATCAAAAACAATCGAAAAAACGTCGAAAAGTATCGAAAACAATCGAAAAAAACATCGAAAGGAGTCAATTACAATCGAAAAAACATCGAAAAGAATCAAAAACAATCGATAAAACGTCGAAAAGTATCGAAAACAATCGAAAAAACATCGAAAGGAGTCAATTACAATCGAAAAAACATCGATAAGAATCAAATACAATCGATAAAACGTCGAAAAGTATCGAAATCAATCGATAAAACATCGAAAAGAATCAAAAACAATCGATAAAACGTCGAAAAGAATCAAAAACAATCGATAAAACGTCGAAAAGTATCGAAAACAATCGAAAAAACATCGAAAGCAGTCAATTACAATCGAAAAAACATCGAAAAGTATCAAAAACAATCGAAAAAACATCGAAAGGAGTCAATTACAATCGAAAAAACATCGAAAGGAGTCAATTACAATCGAAAAAACATCGAAAAGAGTCATAAACAATCGATAAAACGTCGAAAAGTATCGAAAACAATCGAAAAAACATCGAAAAGAATCAAAAACAATCGATAAAACGTCGAAAAGTATCGAAAACAATCGAAAAAACATCGAAATGAGTCAATTACAATCGAAATGAAACGTCGAAAAATATCGAAAACAATCGAAAAAACATCGAAAGGAGTCATTTACAATCAAAAAACATCGAAAAGAATCAAAAACAATCGATAAAACGTCGAAAAGTATCGAAAACAATCGAAAAAACATCGAAAGGAGTCAATTACAATCGAAAAATAAATCGAAAAGAATGTAAAACAATCGATAAAACGTCGAAAAGTATCGAAAACAATCGAAAAAACATCGAAAGGAGTCAATTACAATCGAAAAAACATAGAAAAGAATCAAAAACAATAGATAAAACGTCGAAAAGTATCGAAAACAATCGAAAAAACATCGAAAGGAGTCAATTGCAATCGAAAAAACATCGAAAAGAATCAAAAACAATCGATAAAACGTCGAAAATTATCGAAAACAATCGAAAAATCATCGATAGGAGTCAATTACAATCGAAAAAACATCGAAAAGAATCAAAAACAATCGATAAAACGTCGAAAAGTATCGAAACAATCGAAAAACATCGAAAGGAGTCAATTACAATCGAAAAAACATCGAAAAGAATCAAAAACAATAGATAAAACGTCGAAAAGTATCGAAAACAATCGAAAAAACATCGAAAGGAGTCAATTACAATCGAAAAAACATCGAAAAGAATCAATTACAATCGATAAAACGTCGAAAAGTATCGAAAACAATCGAAAAAACATCGAAAGGAGTCAATTACAATCGAAAAAACATCGAAAAGAATCAAAAACAATCGATAAAACGTCGAAAAGTATCGAAAACAATCGAAAAAACATCGAAAGGAGTAAATTACAATCGAAAAAACATCGAAAAAGAATCAAAAACAATAGATAAAACGTCGAAAATTATCGAAAACAATCGAAAAATCATCGATAGGAGTCAATTACAATCGAAAAAACATCGAAAAGAATCAAAACAATCGATAAAACGTCGAAAAGTATCGAAAACAATCGAAAAAACATCGAAAGGAGTCAACTACAATCGAAAAAACATCGAAAAGAATCAAAAACAATAGATAAAACGTCGAAAAGTATCGAAAACAATCGAAAAAACATCGAAAGGAGTCAATTACAATCGAAAAAACATCGAAAAGAATCAATTACAATCGATAAAACGTCGAAAAGTATCGAAAACAATCGAAAAACATCGAAAGGAGTCAATTACAATCGAAAAAACATCGAAAAGAATCAAAAACAATCGATAAAACGTCGAAAAGTATCGAAAACAATCGAAAAAACATCGAAAGGGGTCAATTACAATCGAAAAAACATCGAAAAGAATCAAAAACAATAGATAAAACGTCGAAAAGTATCGAAAACAATCGAAAAAACATCGAAAGGGGTCAATAACAACCGATAAAACGTCGAAAAGAATCGAAAAAACATCGAAAGGAGTCAATTACAATCGAAAAAACATCGAAAGGAGTCAATTACAATCGAAAAAACATTGATAGGAGTCATTTACAATCGAAAAAACATCGAAAAGAATCGAAAACAATCGAAACAACATCGAAAAGAATCAAAAACAATCGATAAAACGTCGAAAAGTATCGAAAACAATCGAAAAAACATCGAAATGAGTCAATTACAATCGAAATGAAACGTCGAAAAATATCGAAAACAATCGAAAAAACATCGAAAGGAGTCATTTACAATCAAAAAACATCGAAAAGAATCAAAAACAATCGATAAAACGTCGAAAAGTATCGAAAACAATCGAAAAAACATCGAAAGGAGTCAATTACAATCGAAAAAAAATCGAAAAAGAATGAAAAACAATCGATAAAACGTCGAAAAGTATCGAAAACAATCGAAAAAACATCGAAAGGAGTCAATTACAATCGAAAAAACATAGAAAAGAATCAAAAACAATAGATAAAACGTCGAAAAGTATCGAAATCAATCGAAAAAACATCGAAAGGAGTCAATTACAATCGAAAAAACATCGAAAAGAATCAAAAACAATAGATAAAACGTCGAAAAGTATCGAAAACAATCGAAAAAACATCGAAAGGAGTCAATTACAATCGAAAAAACATCGAAAAGAATCAATTACAATCGATAAAACGTCGAAAAGTATCGAAAACAATCAAAAAAACATCGAAAGGAGTCAATTACAATCGAAAAAAACATCGAAAAGAATCAAAAACAATCGATAAAACGTCGAAAAGTATCGAAAACAATCGAAAAAACATCGAAAGGAGTCAATTACAATCGAAAAAACATCGAAAAGAATCAAAAACAATAGATAAAACGTCGAAAAGTATCGAAAACAATCGAAAAAACATCGAAAGGAGTCAATTGCAATCGAAAAAACATCGAAAAGAATCAAAAACAATCGATAAAACGTCGAAAAGTATCGAAATCAATCGAAAAAACATCGAAAGGAGTCAATTACAATCGAAAAAACATCGAAAAGAATCAAAAACAATAGATAAAACGTCGAAAAGTATCGAAAACAATCAAAAAACATCGAAAGGAGTCAATTACAATCGAAAAAACATCGAAAAGAATCAATTACAATCGATAAAACGTCGAAAAGTATCGAAAACAATCAAAAAAACATCGAAAGGAGTCAATTACAATCGAAAAAACATCGAAAAGAATCAAAAACAATCGATAAAACGTCGAAAAGTATCGAAAACAATCGAAAAAACATCGAAAGGAGTAAATTACAATCGAAAAAACATCGAAAAGAATCAAAAACAATAGATAAAACGTCGAAAATTATCGAAAACAATCGAAAAATCATCGATAGGAGTCAATTACAATCGAGAAAACATCGAAAAGAATCAAAAACAATCGATAAAACGTCGAAAAGTATCGAAAACAATCGAAAAAACATCGAAAGGAGTCAATTACAATCGAAAAAACATCGAAAAGAATCAAAAACAATCGATAAAACGTCGAAAAGTATCGAAAACAATCGAAAAAACATCGAAAGGAGTCAATTACAATCGAAAAAACATCGAAAAGAATCAATTACAATCGATAAAACGTCGAAAAGTATCGAAAACAATCGAAAAAACATCGAAAGGAGTCAATTACAATCGAAAAAACATCGAAAAGAATCAAAAACAATCGATAAAACGTCGAAAAGTATCGAAAACAATCGAAAAAACATCGAAAGGAGTCAATTACAATCGAAAAAAACATCGAAAAGAATCAATTACAATCGATAAAACGTCGAAAAGTATCGAAAACAATCGAAAAAACATCGAAAGGAGTCAATTACAATCGAAAAAACATCGAAAAGAATCAAAAACAATCGATAAAACGTCGAAAAGTATAGAAAACAATCGAAAAAACATCGAAAGGAGTCAATTGCAATCGAAAAAACATCGAAAAGAATCAAAAACAATCGATAAAACGTCGAAAAGTATCGAAAACAATCGAAAAAACATCGAAAGGAGTCAATTACAATCGAAAAAACATCGAAAAGAATCAAAAACAATCGATAAAACGTCGAAAAGTATCGAAAACAATCGAAAAAACATCGAAAGGAGTCAATTACAATCGAAAAAACATCGAAAAGAATCAAAAACAATCGAAAAAGGTCGAAAAGTATCGAAAACAATCGAAAAAACATCGAAAGGAGTCAATTACTATCGAAAAAACATCGAATAGAATCAAAAACTATAGATAAAACGTCGAAAAGTATCGAAAACAATCGAAAAACATCGAAAGGAGTCGATTACAATCGAAAAACATCGAAAAGAATCAAAACAATCGAAAAAGGTCGAAAAGTATCGAAAACAATCGAAAAAACATCGAAAGGAGTCAATTACAATCGAAAAAACATCGAATAGAATCAAAAACAATCGATAAAACGTCGAAAAGTATCGAAAACAATCGAAAAAACATCGAAAGGAGTCAATTACAATCGAAAAAACATCGAAAAGAATCAAAAACAATCGATAAAACGTCGAAAAGTATCGAAAACAATCGAAAAATCATCGATAGGAGTCAATTACAATCGAAAAAACATCGAAAAGAATCAAAAACAATCGATAAAACGTCGAAAAGTATCGAAAACAATCGAAAAAACATCGAAAGGAGTCAATTACAATCGAAAAAACATCGAAAAGAATCAAAAACAATCGATAAAACGTCGAAAAGTATCGAAAACAATCGAAAAAACATCGAAAGGAGTCAATTACAATCGAAAAAACATCGAAAAGAATCAAAAACAATCGATAAAACGTCGAAAAGTATCGAAAACAATCGAAAAACATCGAAAAGGAGTAAATTACAATCGAAAAAACATCGAAAAGAATCAAAAACAATCGATAAAACGTCGAAAATTATCGAAAACAATCGAAAAATCATCGATAGGAGTCAATTACAATCGAAAAAACATCGAAAAGAATCAAAAACAATAGATAAAACGTCGAAAAGTATCGAAAACAATCGAAAAAACATCGAAAGGAGTCAATTACAATCGAAAAAACATCGAAAAGAATCAAAAACAATAGATAAAACGTCGAAAAGTATCGAAAACAATCGAAAAAACATCGAAAGGAGTCAATTACAATCGAAAAAACATCGAAAAGAATCAATTACAATCGATAAAACGTCGAAAAGTATCGAAAACAATCGAAAAAACATCGAAAGGAGTCAATTACAATCGAAAAAACATCGAAAAGAATCAAAAACAATCGATAAAACGTCGAAAAGTATCGAAAACAATCGAAAAAACATCGAAAGGAGTCAATTACAATCGAAAAAACATCGAAAGGAGTCAATTACAATCGAAAAAACATTGATAGGAGTCATTTACAATCGAAAAAACATCGAAAAGAATCGAAAACAATCGAAAAAACATCGAAAAGAATCAAAAACAATCGATAAAACGTCGAAAAGTATCGAAAACAATCGAAAAAACATCGAAATGAGTCAATTACAATCGAAATGAAACGTCGAAAAATATCGAACACAATCGAAAAAACATCGAAAGGAGTCATTTACAATCAAAAAACATCGAAAAGAATCAAAAACAATCGATAAAACGTCGAAAACTATCGAAATCAATCGAAAAAACATCGAAAGGAGTCAATTACAATCGAAAAAACATCGAAAAGAATCAAAAACAATAGATAAAACGTCGAAAAGTATCGAAAACAATCGAAAAAACATCGAAAGGAGTCAATTACAATCGAAAAAACATCGAAAAGAATCAATTACAATCGATAAAACGTCGAAAAGTATCGAAAACAATCAAAAAACATCGAAAGGAGTCAATTACAATCGAAAAAACATCGAAAAGAATCAAAAACAATCGATAAAACGTCGAAAAGTATCGAAAACAATCGAAAAAACATCGAAAGGAGTAAATTACAATCGAAAAAACATCGAAAAGAATCAAAAACAATAGATAAAACGTCGAAAATTATCGAAAACAATCGAAAAATCATCGATAGGAGTCAATTACAATCGAAAAAACATCGAAAAGAATCAAAAACAATCGATAAAACGTCGAAAAGTATCGAAAACAATCGACAAAACATCGAAAGGAGTCAATTACAATCGAAAAAACATCGAAAAGAATCAATTACAATCGATAAAACGTCGAAAAGTATCGAAAACAATCAAAAAAACATCGAAAGGAGTCAATTACAATCGAAAAAACATCGAAAAGAATCAAAAACAATCGATAAAACGTCGAAAAGTATCGAAAACAATCGAAAAAACATCGAAAGGAGTAAATTACAATCGAAAAAACATCGAAAAGAATCAAAAACAATAGATAAAACGTCGAAAATTATCGAAAACAATCGAAAAATCATCGATAGGAGTCAATTACAATCGAAAAAACATCGAAAAGAATCAAAAACAATCGATAAAACGTCGAAAAGTATCGAAAACAATCGAAAAAACATCGAAAGGAGTCAATTACAATCGAAAAAACATCGAAAAGAATCAAAAACAATCGATAAAACGTCGAAAAGTATCGAAAACAATCGAAAAAACATCGAAAGGAGTCAATTACAATCGAAAAAACATCGAAAAGAATCAATTACAATCGATAAAACGTCGAAAAGTATCGAAAACAATCGAAAAAACATCGAATGGAGTCAATTACAATCGAAAAAACATCGAAAAGAATCAAAAACAATCGATAAAACGTCGAAAAGTATCGAAAACAATCGAAAAAACATCGAAAGGAGTAAATTACAATCGAAAAAACATCGAAAAGAATCAAAAACAATAGATAAAACGTCGAAAAGTATCGAAAACAATCGAAAAAACATCGAAAGGAGTCAATTACAATCGAAAAAACATCGAAAAGAATCAAAAACAATCGATAAAACGTCGAAAAGTATAGAAAACAATCGAAAAAACATCGAAAGGAGTCAATTGCAATCGAAAAAACATCGAAAAGAATCAAAAACAATCGAAAAAAGGTCGAAAAGTATCGAAAACAATCGAAAAAACATCGAAAGGAGTCAATTACAATCGAAAAAACATCGAAAAGAATCAAAAACAATAGATAAAACGTCGAAAAGTATCGAAAACAATCGAAAAAACATCGAAAGGAGTCAATTACAATCGAAAAAACATCGAAAAGAATCAAAAACAATCGAAAAAAGGTCGAAAAGTATCGAAAACAATCGAAAAAACATCGAAAGGAGTCAATTACAATCGAAAAAACATCGAATAGAATCAAAAACTATAGATAAAACGTCGAAAAGTATCGAAAACAATCGAAAAACATCGAAAGGAGTCGATTACAATCGAAAAAACATCGAAAAGAATCAAAAACAATCGATAAAACGTCGAAAAGTATCGAAAACAATCGAAAAAATATCGAAAGGAGTCAATTACAATCGAAAAACCATCGATAGGAGTCAATTACAATCGAAAAAACATCGAAAAGAATCAAAAACAATAGATAAAACATCGAAAGGAGTCAATTACAATCGAAAAAACATCGAAAAGAGTCAATTACAATCGAAAAAACATCGAAAAGAATCAAAAACAATCGATGAAACGACGAAAAGTATCGAAAACAATCGACAAAACATCGAAAAGTATCGAAAACCAGCGAAAAAACATCGAAAAGAGTAAATTACAAACGAAAAAACATCGGAAACTATCGAAAAAACATCGAAAGGAGTCAATTACAATCGAAAAAACATCGAAAAGAATCAAAAACAATAGATAAAACGTCGAAAAGTATCGAAAACAATCGAAAAAACATCGAAAGGAGACAATTACAATCGAAAAAACATCGAAAAGAATAAAAAACAATCGATAAAACTTCGAAAATTATCGAAAACAATCGATAAAACATCGATAGGAGTCAATTACAATCGAAAAAACATCGAAAAGAATCAAAAACAATCGATAAAACGTCGAAAAGTATCGAAAACAATCGACAAAACATCGAAAGGAGTCAATTACAATCGAAAAAACATCGAAAAGAATCAAAAACAATCGATAAAACGTCGAAAAGTATCGAAAACAATCGAAAAAACATCGAAAAGATTCAAAAACAATCGATAAAACGTCGAAAAGAATCAAAAACAATCGATAAAACGTCGAAAAGTATCGAAAACAATCGAAAAAACATCGAAAGGAGTCAATTACAATCGAAAAAACATCGAAAAGAATCAAATACAATCGATAAAACGTCGAAAAGTATCGAAAACAATCGAAAAAACATCGAAAGGAGTCAATTACAATCGAAAAAACATCGAAAAGAATCAAAAACAATCGATAAAACGTCGAAAAGTATCGAAAACAATCGAAAAAACATCGAAAGGAGTCAATTACAATCGAAAAACCATCGAAAAGAATCAAAAACAATAGATAAAACGTCGAAAATTATCGAAAACAATCGAAAAATCATCGATAGGAGTCAATTACAATCGAAAAAACATCGAAAAGAATCAAAAACAATCGATAAAACGTCGAAAAGTATCGAAAACAATCGAAAAAACATCGAAAGGAGTCAATTACAATCGAAAAAACATCGAAAAGAATCAAAAACAATCGATAAAACGTCGAAAAGTATCGAAAACAATCGAAAAAACATCGAAAGGAGTCAATTACAATCGAAAAAAACATCGAAAAGAATCAATTACAATCGATAAAACGTCGAAAAGTATCGAAAACAATCGAAAAAACATCGAATGGAGTCAATTACAATCGAAAAAACATCGAAAAGAATCAAAAACAATCGATAAAACGTCGAAAAGTATCGAAAACAATCGAAAAAACATCGAAAGGAGTCAATTACAATCGAAAAAACATCGAAAAGAATCAAAAACAATAGATAAAACGTCGAAAAGTATCGAAAACAATCGAAAAAACATCGAAAGGAGTCAATTACAATCGAAAAACATCGAAAAGAATCAAAAACAATCGATAAAACGTCGAAAAGTATAGAAAACAATCGAAAAAACATCGAAAGGAGTCAATTGCAATCGAAAAAACATCGAAAAGAATCAAAAACAATCGAAAAAAGGTCGAAAAGTATCGAAAACAATCGAAAAAACATCGAAAGGAGTCAATTACAATCGAAAAAACATCGAAAAGAATCAAAAACAATAGATAAAACGTCGAAAAGTATCGAAAACAATCGAAAAAAACATCGAAAGGAGTCAATTACAATCGAAAAAACATCGAAAAGAATCAAAAACAATCGAAAAAAGGTCGAAAAGTATCGAAAACAATCGAAAAAAACATCGAAAGGAGTCAATTACAATCGAAAAAACATCGAATAGAATCAAAAACTATAGATAAAACGTCGAAAAGTATCGAAAACAATCGAAAAACATCGAAAGGAGTCGATTACAATCGAAAAAACATCGAAAAGAATCAAAAACAATCGATAAAACGTCGAAAAGTATCGAAAACAATCGAAAAAATATCGAAAGGAGTCAATTACAATCGAAAAACCATCGATAGGAGTCAATTACAATCGAAAAAACATCGAAAAGAATCAAAAACAATAGATAAAACATCGAAAGGAGTCAATTACAATCGAAAAAACATCGAAAAGAGTCAATTACAATCGAAAAAACATCGAAAAGAATCAAAAACAATCGATGAAACGACGAAAAGTATCGAAAACAATCGACAAAACATCGAAAAGTATCGAAAACCAGCGAAAAAACATCGAAAAGAGTAAATTACAAACGAAAAAACATCGGAAACTATCGAAAAAACATCGAAAGGAGTCAATTACAATCGAAAAAACATCGAAAAGAATCAAAAACAATAGATAAAACGTCGAAAAGTATCGAAAACAATCGAAAAAACATCGAAAGGAGACAATTACAATCGAAAAAACATCGAAAAGAATAAAAAACAATCGATAAAACTTCGAAAATTATCGAAAACAATCGATAAAACATCGATAGGAGTCAATTACAATCGAAAAAACATCGAAAAGAATCAAAAACAATCGATAAAACGTCGAAAAGTATCGAAAACAATCGACAAAACATCGAAAGGAGTCAATTACAATCGAAAAAACATCGAAAAGAATCAAAAACAATCGATAAAACGTCGAAAAGTATCGAAAACAATCGAAAAAACATCGAAAAGATTCAAAAACAATCGATAAAACGTCGAAGAGAATCAAAAACAATAGATAAAACGTCGAAAAGTATCGAAAACAATCGAAAAAACATCGAAAGGAGTCAATTACAATCGAAAAAACATCGAAAAGAATCAATTACAATCGATAAAACGTCGAAAGTATCGAAAACAATCGAAAAAACATCGAAAGGAGTCAATTACAATCGAAAAAACATCGAAAAGAATCAAAAACAATCGATAAAACGTCGAAAAGTATCGAAAACAATCGAAAAAACATCGAAAGGAGTCAATTACAATCGAAAAGAATCAAAAACAATCGAAAAAAGGTCGAAAAGTATCGAAAACAATCGAAAAAACATCGAAAGGAGTCAATTACAATCGAAAAAACATCGAATAGAATCAAAAACAATAGATAAAACGTCGAAAAGTATCGAAAACAATCGAAAAACATCGAAAGGAGTCAATTACAATCGAAAAAACATCGAAAAGAATCAAAAACAATCGATGAAACGTCGAAAAGAATCAAAAACAATCGAAAAAAGGTCGAAAAGTATCGAAAACAATCGAAAAAACATCGAAAGGAGTCAATTACAATCGAAAAAACATCGAATAGAATGAAAAACAATAGATAAAACGTCGAAAAGCATCGAAAACAATCGAAAAACATCGAAAGGAGTCAATTACAATCGAAAAAACATCGAAAAGAATCAAAAACAATCGATAAAACGTCGAAAAGTATCGAAAACAATCGAAAAAACATCGAAAGGAGTCAATTACAATCGAAAAACCATCGATAGGAGTCAATTACAATCGAAAAAACATCGAAAAGAATCAAAAACAATAGATAAAACATCGAAAGGAGTCAATTACAATCGAAAAAACATCGAAAAGAGTCAATTACAATCGAAAAGAATCAAAAACAATCGATGAAACGTCGAAAAGTATCGAAAACAATCGACAAAACATCGAAAAGTATCGAAAACCATCGAAAAAACATCGAAAAGAGTCAAATACAAACGAAAAAACATCGGAAACTATCGAAAAAACATCGAAAGGAGTCAATTACAATCGAAAAAACATCGAAAAGAATCAAAAACAATAGATAAAACGTCGAAAAGTATCGAAAACAATCGAAAAAACATCGAAAGGAGTCAATTACAATCGAAAAAACATCGAAAAGAATCAAAAACAATCGATAAAACGTCGAAAAGTATCGAAAACAATCGAAAAAACATCGAAAGGAGTCAAAAACAATCGATAATACGTCGAAGAGAATCAAAAACAATAGATAAAACGTCGAAAAGTATCGAAAACAATCGAAAAAACATCGAAAGGAGTCAATTACAATCGAAAAAGCATCGAAAAGAATCAATTACAATCGATAAAACGTCGAAAAATATCGAAAACAATCGAAAAAACATCGAAAGGAGTCAATTACAATCGAAAAAACATCGAAAAGAATCAAAAACAATAGATAAAACGTCGAAAAGTATCGAAAACAATCGAAAAAACATCGAAAGGAGTCAATTGCAATCGAAAAAACATCGAAGAGAATCAAAAACAATCGATAAAACGTCGAAAAGTATCGAAAACAATCGAAAAAACATCGAAAGGAGTCAATTACAATCGAAAAAACATCGAAAAGAATCAAAAACAATCGAAAAAACGTCGAAAAGTATCGAAAACAATCGAAAAAACATCGAAAGGAGTCAATTGCAATCGAAAAAACATCGAAGAGAATCAAAAACAATGGATAAAACGTCGAAAAGTATCGAAAACAATCGAAAAAACATCGAAAGGAGTCAATTGCAATCGAAAAAACATCGAAGAGAATCAAAAACAATGGACAAAACGTCGAAAAGTATCGAAAACAATCGAAAAAACATCGAAAGGAGTCAATTACAATCGAAAAAACATCGAAAAGAATCAAAAACAATAGATAAAACGTCGAAAAGTATCGAAAACAATCGAAAAAACATCGAAAGGAGTCAATTACAATCGAAAAAACATCGAAAAGAATCAAAAACAATCGAAAAAAGGTCGAAAACTATCGAAAACAATCGAAAAAACATCGAAAGGAGTCAATTACAATCGAAAAAACATCGAATAGAATCAAAAACAATAGATAAAACGTCGAAAAGTATCGAAAACAATCGAAAAACATCGAAAGGAGTCAATTACAATCGAAAAAACTTCGAAAAGAATCAATTACAATCGATAAAACGTCGAAAAGTTTCGAAAACAATCGAAAAAACATCGAAAGGAGTCAATTACAATCGAAAAAACATCGAAAAGAATCAAAAACAATCGATAAAACGTCGAAAAGTATCGAAAACAATCGAAAAAACATCGAAAGGAGTCAATTACAATCGAAAAAACATCGAAAAGAATCAAAAACAATCGATAAAACGTCGAAAAGTATCGAAAACAATCGAAAAAACATCGAAAGGAGTCAATTACAATCGAAAAAACATCGAATAGAATCAAAAACAATAGATAAAACGTCGAAAAGTATCGAAAACAATCGAAAAACATCGAAAGGAGTCAATTACAATCGAAAAAACATCGAAGAGAATCAAAAACAATCGATAAAACGTCGAAAAGTATCGAAAACAATCGAAAAAACATCGAAAGGAGTCAATTACAATCGAAAAAACATCGAAAAGAATCAAAAACAATCGATAAAACGTCGAAAAGTATCGAAAACAATCGAAAAAACATCGAAAGGAGTCAATTACAATCGAAAAAACATCGAAAAGAATCAAAAACAATAGATAAAACGTCGAAAAGTATCGAAAACAATCGAAAAAACATCGAAAGGAGTCAATTACAATCGAAAAAACATCGAAAAGAATCAAAAACAATAGATAAAACGTCGAAAAGTATCGAAAACAATCGAAAAAACATCGAAAGGAGTCAATTACAATCGAAAAAACATCGAAAAGAATCAAAAACAATCGAAAAAAGGTCGAAAACTATCGAAAACAATCGAAAAAACATCGAAAGGAGTCAATTACAATCGAAAAAACATCGAATAGAATCAAAAACAATAGATAAAACGTCGAAAAGTATCGAAATCAATCGAAAAAACATCGAAAGGAGTCAATTACAATCGAAAAAACATCGAAAAGAATCAAAAACAATCGATAAAACGTCGAAAAGTATCGAAAACAATCGAAAAAACATCGAAAGGAGTCAATTACAATCGAAAAAACATCGATAGGAGTCAATTACAATCGAAAAAACATCGAAAAGAATCAAAAACAATCGATAAAACATCGAAAAGAATCAAAAACGATAGATAAAACGTCGAAAAGTATCGAAAACAATCGAAAAAACATTGAAAGAAGTCAATTACAATCGAAAAAACATCAATAGGAGTCAATTACAATCGAAAAAATATCGAAAAGAATCAAAAACAATCGATAAAACGTCGAAAAGTATCGAAAACAATCGAAAAAACATCGAAAGGAGTCAATTACAATCGAAAAAACATCGCAAAGAATCAAAAACAATAGATAAAACGTCGAAAAGTATCGAAAACAATCGAACAAACATCGAAAGGAGTCAATTACAATCGAAAAAACATCAAAAAGAATCAAAAACAATCGATAAAACGTCAAAAAGTATCGAAAACAATCGAAAAAACATCGAAAGGAGTCAATTACAATCGAAAAAACATCGAAAAGAATCAAAACAATAGATAAAACGTCGAAAAGTATCGAAAACAATCGAAAAAACATCGAAAGGAGTCAATTACAATCGAAAAAACATCGAAAAGAATCAAAAACAATAGATAAAACGTCGAAAAGTATCGAAAACAATCGAAAAAACATCGAAAGGAGTCAATTACAATCGAAAAAACATCGAAAAGAATCAAAAACAATCGAAAAAAGGTCGAAAACTATCGAAAACAATCGAAAAAACATCGAAAGGAGTCAATTACAATCGAAAAAACATCGAATAGAATCAAAAACAATAGATAAAACGTCGAAAAGTATCGAAATCAATCGAAAAAACATCGAAAGGAGTCAATTACAATCGAAAAAACTTCGAAAAGAATCAATTACAATCGATAAAACGTCGAAAAGTTTCGAAAACAATCGAAAAAACATCGAAAGGAGTCAATTACAATCGAAAAAACATCGAAAAGAATCAAAAACAATCGATAAAACGTCGAAAAGTATCGAAAACAATCGAAAAAACATCGAAAGGAGTCAATTACAATCGAAAAAACATCGAAAAGAATCAAAAACAATCGATAAAACGTCGAAAAGTATCGAAAACAATCGAAAAAACATCGAAAGGAGTCAATTACAATCGAAAAAACATCGAATAGAATCAAAAACAATAGATAAAACGTCGAAAAGTATCGAAAACAATCGAAAAACATCGAAAGGAGTCAATTACAATCGAAAAAACATCGAAGAGAATCAAAAACAATCGATAAAACGTCGAAAAGTATCGAAAACAATCGAAAAAACATCGAAAAGAGTCAATTACAATCGAAAAAACATCGAAAAGAATCAAAAACAATCGATAAAACGTCGAAAAGTATCGAAAACAATCGAAAAAACATCGAAAGGAGTCAATTACAATCGAAAAAACATCGAAAAGAATCAAAAACAATAGATAAAACGTCGAAAAGTATCGAAAACAATCGAAAAAAACATCGAAAGGAGTCAATTACAATCGAAAAAACATCGAAAAGAATCAAAAACAATCGATAAAACGTCGAAAAGTATCGAAAAAAATCGAAAAAACATCGAAAGGAGTCAATTGCAATCGAAAAAACATCGAAGAGAATCAAAAACAATGGATAAAACGTCGAAAAGTATCGAAAACAATCGAAAAAACATCGAAAGGAGTCAATTACAATCGAAAAAACATCGAAAAGAATCAAAAACAATAGATAAAACGTCGAAAAGTATCGAAAACAATCGAAAAAACATCGAAAGGAGTCAATTACAATCGAAAAAACATCGAGAGGAGTCAATTACAATCGAAAAAACATCGAAAAGAATCAAAAACTATCGATAAAACGTCGAAAAGTATCGAAAACAATCGAAAAAACATCGAAAGGAGTCAATTACAATCGAAAAAACATCGAAAAGAATCAAAAACAATCGATAAAACGTCGAAAAGTATCAAAAACAATAGATAAAACGTCGAAAAGTATCGAAAACAATCGAAAAAACATCGAAAGGAGTCAATTACAATCGTAAAAACATCGAAAAGAATCAAAAACAATCGATAAAACGTCGAAAAGTATCGAAAACAAACGAAAAAACATCGAAAGGAGTCAATTGCAATCGAAAAAACATCGAAGAGAATCAAAAACAATGGATAAAACGTCGAAAAGTATCGAAAACAATCGAAAAAACATCGAAAGGAGTCAATTACAATCGAAAAAACATCGAAAAGAATCAAAAACAATCGATAAAACGTCGAAAAGTATCGAAAACAATCGAAAAAACATCGAAAGGAGTCAATTACAATCGAAAAAACATCGAAAAGAATCAAAAACAATCGAAAAAAGGTCGAAAAGTATCGAAAACAATCGAAAAAACATCGAAAGGAGTCAATTACAATCGAAAAAACATCGAATAGAATCAAAAACAATCGATAAAACTTCGAAAAGTATCGAAAACAATCGAAAAATATCGAAAGGAGTCAATTACAATCGAAAAAACATCGAAAAGAATCAAAAACAATCGATAAAACGTCGAAAAGTATCGAAAACAATCGAAAAAACATCGAAAGGAGTCAATTACAATCGAAAAACCATCGATAGGAGTCAATTACAATCGAAAAAACATCAAAAAGAATCAAAAACAATAGATAAAACATCGAAAGGAGTCAATTACAATCGAAAAAACATCGAAAAGAGTCAATTACAATCGAAAAAACATCGAAAAGTATCGAAAACAATCGAAAAAACATCGAAAGGAGTCAATTGCAATCGAAAAAACATCGAAGAGAATCAAAAACAATGGATAAAACGTCGAAAAGTATCGAAAACAATCGAAAAAACATCGAAAGGAGTCAATTACAATCGAAAAAACATCGAAAAGAATCAAAAACAATAGATAAAACGTCGAAAAGTATCGAAAACAATCGAAAAAACATCGAAAGGAGTCAATTACAATCGAAAAAACATCGAAAAGAATCAAAAACAATCGAAAAAAGGTCGAAAGGTATCGAAAACAATCGAAAAAACATCGAAAGGAGTCAATTACAATCGAAAAAACATCGAATAGAATCAAAAACAATAGATAAAACGTCGAAAAGTATCGAAAACAATCGAAAAACATCGAAAGGAGTCAATTACAATCGAAAAAACTTCGAAAAGAATCAATTACAATCGATAAAACGTCGAAAAGTTTCGAAAACAATCGAAAAACATCGAAAGGAGTTAATTACAATCGAAAAAACATCGAAAAGAATCAAAAACAATCGATAAAACGTCGAAAAGTATCGAAAAAACATCGAAAGGAGTCAATTACAATCGAAAAAACATCGAAAAGAATCAAAAACAATCGATAAAACGTCGAAAAGTATCGAAAACAATCGAAAAAACATCGAAAGGAGTCAATTGCAATCTAAAAAACATCGAAGAGAATCAAAAACAATGGATAAAACATCGAAAGGAGTCAATTACAATCGAAAAAACATCGAAAAGAATCAAAAACAATCGATAAAACGTCGAAAAGTATCGAAAACAATCGAAAAAACATCGAAAGGAGTCAATTACAATCGAAAAAACTTCGAAAAGAATCAATTACAATCGATAAAACGTCGAAAAGTTTCGAAAACAATCGAAAAACATCGAAAGGAGTCAATTACAATCGAAAAAACATCGAAAAGAATCAAAAACCATCGATAAAACGTCGAAAAGTATCGAAAACAATCGAAAAAACATCGAAAGGAGTCAATTACAATCGAAAAAACATCGAAAAGAATCAAAAACAATAGATAAAACGTCGAAAAGTATCGAAAACAATCGAAAAAACATCGAAAGGAGTCAATTACAATCGAAAAAACATCGAAAAGAATCAAAAACAATCGATAAAACGTCGAAAAGTATCGAAAACAATCGAAAAAACATCGAAAGGAGTCAATTGCAATCGAAAAAACATCGAAGAGAATCAAAAACAATGGATAAAACATCGAAAGGAGTCAATTACAATCGAAAAAACATCGAAAAGAATCAAAAACAATCGATAAAACGTCGAAAAGTATCGAAAACAATCGAAAAAACATCGAAAGGAGTCAATTACAATCGAAAAAACATCGAAAAGAATCAAAAACAATAGATAAAACGTCGAAAAGTATCGAAAACAATCGAAAAAACATCGAAAGGAGTCAATTACAATCGTAAAAACATCGAAAAGAATCAAAAACAATCGATAAAACGTCGAAAAGTATCGAAAACAAACGAAAAAACATCGAAAGGAGTCAATTGCAATCGAAAAAACATCGAAGAGAAACAAAAACAAAGGATAAAACGTCGTAAAGTATCGAAAACAATCGAAAAAACATCGAAAGGAGTCAATTACAATCGAAAAAATATCGAAAAGAATCAAAAACAATCGATAAAACGTCGAAAAGTATCGAAAACAATCGAAAAAACATCGAAAGGAGTCAATTACAATCGAAAAAACATCGAAAAGAATCAAAAACAATCGAAAAAAGGTCGAAAAGTATCGAAAACAATCGAAAAAACATCGAAAGAAGTCAATTACAATCGAAAAAACATCGAATAGAATCAAAAACAATAGATAAAACGTCGAAAAGTATCGAAAACAATCGAAAAACATCGAAAGGAGTCAATTACAATCGAAAAAACATCGAAAAGAATCAAAAACAATCGATAAAACGTCGAAAAGTATCGAAAACAATCGAAAAAACATCGAAAGGAGTCAATTACAATCGAAAAATCATCGATAGGAGTCAATTACAATCGAAAAAACATCGAAAAGAATCAAAAACAATAGATAAAACATCGAAAGGAGTCAATTACAATCGAAAAAACATCGAAAAGAGTCAATTACAATCGAAAAAACATCGAAAAGAATCAAAAACAATCGATAAAACGTCGAAAAGTATCGAAAACAATCGAAAAAACATCGAAAAGAATTAAAAACAATCGATAAAACGTCGAAAAGTATCGAAAACAATCGAAAAAACATCGAAAGGAGTCAATTACAATCGAAAAAACATCGAAAAGAATCAAAAACAATGATAAAACGTCGAAAAGTATCGAAAACAATCGGATAAAACATCGAAAGGAGTCAATTACAATCGAAAAAACATCGAAAAGAATCAAAAACAATCGATAAAACGTCGAAAAGTATCGAAAACAATCGAAAAAACATCGAAAGGAGTCAATTACAATCGAAAAAACATCGAAAAGAATCAAAAACAATCGATAAAACGTCGAAAAGTATCGAAAACAATCGAAAAACATCGAAAGGAGTCAATTACAATCGAAAAAACTTCGAAAAGAATCAATTACAATCGATAAAACGTCGAAAAGTTTCGAAAACAATCGAAAAACATCGAAAGGAGTCAATTACAATCGAAAAAACATCGAAAAGAATCAAAAACAATCGATAAAACGTCGAAAAGTATCGAAAACAATCGAAAAAACATCGAAAGGAGTCAATTACAATCGAAAAAACATCGAAAAGAATCAAAAACAATCGATAAAACGTCGAAAAGTATCGAAAACAATCGAAAAAACATCGAAAGGAGTCAATTACAATCGAAAAAACATCGAAGAGAATCAAAAACAATGGATAAAACATCGAAAGGAGTCAATTACAATCGAAAAAACATCGAAAAGAATCAAAAACAATCGATAAAACGTCGAAAAGTATCGAAAACAATCGAAAAAACATCGAAAGGAGTCAATTACAATCGAAAAAAACTTCGAAAAGAATCAAATACAATCGATAAAACGTCGAAAAGTTTCGAAAACAATCGAAAAACATCGAAAGGAGTCAATTACAATCGAAAAAACATCGAAAAGAATCAAAAACCATCGATAAAACGTCGAAAAGTATCGAAAACAATCGAAAAAACATCGAAAGGAGTCAATTACAATCGAAAAACATCGAAAAGAATCAAAAACAATAGATAAAACGTCGAAAAGTATCGAAAACAATCGAAAAAACATCGAAAGGAGTCAATTACAATCGAAAAAACATCGAAAAGAATCAAAAACAATCGATAAAACGTCGAAAAGTATCGAAAACAATCGAAAAAACATCGAAAGGAGTCAATTGCAATCGAAAAAACATCGAAGAGAATCAAAACAATGGATAAAACATCGAAAGGAGTCAATTACAATCGAAAAAACATCGAAAAGAATCAAAAACAATCGATAAAACGTCGAAAAGTATCGAAAACAATCGAAAAAACATCGAAAGGAGTCAATTACAATCGAAAAAACATCGAAAAGAATCAAAAACAATAGATAAAACGTCGAAAAGTATCGAAAACAATCGAAAAAACATCGAAAGGAGTCAATTACAATCGTAAAAACATCGAAAAGAATCAAAAACAATCGATAAAACGTCGAAAAGTATCGAAAACAAACGAAAAACATCGAAAGGAGTCAATTGCAATCGAAAAACATCGAAGAGAATCAAAAACAAAGGATAAAACGTCGTAAAGTATCGAAAACAATCGAAAAAACATCGAAAGGAGTCAATTACAATCGAAAAAATATCGAAAAGAATCAAAAACAATCGATAAAACGTCGAAAAGTATCGAAAACAATCGAAAAAACATCGAAAGGAGTCAATTACAATCGAAAAAACATCGAAAAGAATCAAAAACAATCGATAAAACGTCGAAAAGTATCGAAAACAATCGAAAAAACATCGAAAGGAGTCAATTACAATCGAAAAATCATCGATAGGAGTCAATTACAATCGAAAAAACATCGAAAAGAATCAAAAACAATAGATAAAACATCGAAAGGAGTCAATTACAATCGAAAAAACATCGAAAAGAGTCAATTACAATCGAAAAAACATCGAAAAGAATCAAAAACAATCGATAAAACGTCGAAAAGTATCGAAAACAATCGAAAAAACATCGAAAAGAATTAAAAACAATCGATAAAACGTCGAAAATTATCGAAAACAATCGAAAAATCATCGATAGGAGTCAATTACAATCGAAAAAACATCGAAAAGAATCAAAAACAATCGATAAAACGTCGAAAAGTATCGAAAACAATCGAAAAAACATCGAAAGGAGTCAATTACAATCGAAAAAACATCGAAAAGAATCAAAAACAATCGATAAAACGTCGAAAAGTATCGAAAACAATCGAAAAAACATCGAAAGGAGTCATTTACAATCAAAAAACATCGAAAAGAATCAAAAACAATCGATAAAACGTCGAAAAGTATCGAAAACAATCGAAAAACATCGAAAGGAGTCAATTACAATCGAAAAAACATCGGAAAGAATCAAAAACAATCGATAAAACGTCGAAAAGTATCGAAAACAATCGATGAAACGTCGAAAAGTATCGAAAACAATCGAAAAACATCGAAAAGAATCAAAAACAATCGATGAAACGTCGAAAACTATCGAAAACAATCGAAAAACATCGAAAGGAGCCAATTACAATCGAAAAAACATCGAAAAGAATCAAAAACAATCGATAAAACGTCGAAAAGAATCAAAAACAATCGACGAAACGTCGAAAAGTATCGAAAACAATCGAAAAACATCGAAAAGAATCAAAAACAATCGATGAAACGTCGAAAACTATCGAAAACAATCGAAAAACATCGAAAGGAGCCAATTACAATCGAAAAAACATCGAAAAGAATCAAAAACAATCGATAAAACGTCGAAAAGAATCAAAAACAATCGATGAAACGTCGAAAAGTATCGAAAACAATCGAAAAACATCGAAAAGAATCAAAAACAATCGATGAAACGTCGAAAACTATCGAAAACAATCGAAAAACATCGAAAGGAGTCAATTACAATCGAAAAAACATCGAAAAGAATCAAAAACAATCGATAAAACGTCGAAAAGAATCAAAAACAATCGATGAAACGTCGAAAAGTATCGAAAACAATCTAAAAACATCGAAAAGAATCAAAAACAATCGATGAAACGTCGAAAACTATCGAAAACAATCGAAAAACATCGAAAGGAGCCAATTACAATCGAAAAAACATCGAAAAGAATCAAAAACAATCGATAAAACGTCGAAAAGAATCAAAAACAATCGATGAAACGTCGAAAAGTATCGAAAACAATCGAAAAACATCGAAAAGAATCAAAAACAATAGATAAAACGTCGAAAACTATCGAAAACAATCGAAAAACATCGAAAGGAGTCAATTACAATCGAAAAAACATCGAAAAGAATCAAAGAATCAAAAACAATCGATGAAACGTCGAAAAGTATCGAAAACAATCTAAAAACATCGAAAAGAATCAAAAACAATCGATGAAACGTCGAAAACTATCGAAAACAATCGAAAAACATCGAAAGGAGCCAATTACAATCGAAAAAACATCGAAAAGAATAAAAACAATCGATAAAACGTCGAAAAGTATCGAAAAAAATCGAAAAAACATCGAAAGGAGTCATTTACAATCAAAAAACATCGAAAAGAATCAAAAACAATCGATAAAACGTCGAAAAGTATCGAAAACAATCGAAAAACATCGAAAGGAGTCAATTACAATCGAAAAAACATCGGAAAGAATCAAAAACAATCGATAAAACGTCGAAAAGTATCGAAAACAATCGAAAAAACATCGAAAGGAGTCAATTACAATCGAAAAAACATCGAAAAGAATCAAAAACAATAGATAAAAAGTCGAAAAGTATCGAAAACAATCGAAAAAACATCGAAAGGAGTCAATTGCAATCTAAAAAACATCGAAGAGAATCAAAAACAATGGATAAAACGTCGAAAAGTATCGAAAACAATCGAAAAAACATCGAAAGGAGTCAATTACAATCGAAAAAACATCGAAAAGAATCAAAAACAATAGAAAAGCGTCGAAAAGTATCGAAAACAATCGAAAAAACATAGAAAGGAGTCAATTACAAACATCGATAGGAGTCAATTACAATCGAAAAAACAACGAAAAGAATCAAAAACAATCGATAAAACGTCGAAAAGTATCGAAAACAATCGAAAAAACATCGAAAGGAGTCAATTACAATCGAAAAAACATCGATAGGAGTCAATTACGATCGAAAAAACATCGAAAAGAATCAAAAACAATCGATAAAACGTCGAAAAGTATCGAAAACAATCGAAAAAACATCGAAATGAGTCAATTACAATCGAAAAAACATCGAAAAGAATCAAAAACAATAGACAAAACGTCGAAAAGTATCGAAAACAATCGAAAAAATATCGAAAAGAATCAAAAACAATGGATACAACGTCGAAAAGTATCGAAAACAATCGAAAAAACATCGAAAAGATTCAAAAACAATCGATAAAACGTCGAAAATTATCGAAAACAATCGAAAAAACATCGAAAGGAGTCATTTACAATCGAAAAAACATCGAAAAGAATCAAAAACAATCGATAAAACGTCGAAAAGTATCGAAAAGAATCGAAAAAACATCGAAAGGAGTCAATTACAATCGAAAAAACATCGATAGGAGTCAATTACAATCGAAAAAACATCGATAGGAGTCAATTACAATCGAAAAAACATCGAAAAGATTCAAAAACAATCGACAAAACGTCGAAAAGTATCGAAAACAATCGAAAAAACATCGATAGGAGTCAATTACAATCGAAAAAACATCGAAAAGAATCAAAAACAATCGATAAAACGTCGAAAAGTATCGAAAACAATCGAAAAAACTTCGAAAGGAGTCAATTACAATCGAAAAAACATCGATAGGAGTCAATCATAATCGAAAAAACATCGAAAAGAATCGAAAACAATCGAAAAAACATCGAAAGGAGTCAATTACAATCGAAAAAACATCGAAAAGAATCAAAAACAATCGATAAAACGTCGAAAAGTATCGAAAACAATCGAAAAAACATCGAAAGGAGTCAATTACAATCGAAAAAACATCGAAAAGAATCAAAAACAATCGATAAAACGTCGAAAATTATCGAAAACAATCGAAAAAACATCGAAAAGATTCAAAAACAATCGATAAAACGTCGAAGAGAATCAAAAACAATAGATAAAACGTCGAAAAGTATCGAAAACAATCGAAAAAACATCGAAAAGATTCAAAAACAATCGATAAAACGTCGAAAAGTATCGAAAACAATCGAAAAAACATCGAAAGGAGTCAATTACAATCGAAAAAACATCGAAAAGAATCAAAAACAATCGATAAAACGTCGAAAAGTATCGAAAACAATCGAAAAAACATCGAAAGGAGTCAATTACAATCGAAAAACCATCGAAAAGAATCAAAAACAATAGATAAAACGTCGAAAAGTATCGAAAACAATCGAAAAAACATCGAAAGGAGTCAATTACAATCGAAAAAACATTGAAAAGAATCAAAAACAATCGATAAAACGTCGAAAAGAATGAAAAACAATCGATAAAACGTCGAAAATTATCGAAAATAATCGAAAAATATCGATAGGAGTCAATTACAATCGAAAAAACATCGAAAAGAATCAAAAACAATCGATAAAACGTCGAAAAGTATCGAAAACAATCGAAAAAACATCGAAAGGAGTCAATTACAATCGAAAAAACATCGAAAAGAATCAAAAACAATCGATAAAACGTCGAAAAGTATCGAAAACAATCGAAAAACATCGAAAGGAGTCAATTACAATCGAAAAAACATCGAAAAGAATCAAAAACAATCGATAAAACGTCGAAAAGTATCGAAAACAATCGAAAAAACATCGAAAGGAGTCAATTACAATCGAAAAAACATCGAAAAGAATCAAAAACAATAGATAAAACGTCGAAAAGTATCGAAAACAATCGAAAAAACATCGAAAGGAGTCAATTACAATCGAAAAAACATCGAAAAGAATCAAAAACAATCGAAAAACATCGAAAGGAGTCAATTACAATCGAAAAACCATCGATAGGAGTCAATTACAATCGAAAAAACATCGAAAAGAATCAAAAACAATCGAAAAAACATCGAAAGGAGTCAATTACAATCGAAAAAACATCGAAAAGAATCAAAAACAATCGATAAAACGTCGAAAAGTATCGAAAACAATCGAAAAAACATCGAAAAGAGTCAATTACAATCGAAAAAACATCGAAAAGAATCAAAAACAATCGATAAAACGTCGAAAAGTATCGAAAACAATCGAAAAAACATCGAAAAGATTTAAAAACAATCGATAAAACGTCGAAAATTATCGAAAACAATCGAAAAAACATCGATAGGAGTCAATTACAATCGAAAAAACATCGAAAAGAATCAAAAACAATCGATAAAACGTCGAAAAGTATCGAAAACAATCGAAAAAACATCGAAAGGAGTCAATTACAATCGAAAAAACATCGAAAAGAATCAAAAACAATCGATAAAACGTCGAAAAGTATCGAAAACAATCGAAAAAACATCGAAGAGAATCAAAAACAATAGATAAAACGTCGAAAAGTATCGAAAACAATCGAAAAAACATCGAAAGGAGTCAATTACAATCGAAAAAACATCGAAAAGAATCAAAAACAATCGATAAAACGTCGAAAAGAATCAAAAACAATCGATGAAACGTCGAAAAGTATCGAAAACAATCGAAAAACATCGAAAAGAATCAAAAACAATCGATGAAACGTCGAAAAGTATCAAAAACAATCGATGAAACGTCGAAAGGAGTCAATTACAATCGAAAAAACATCGAAAAGAATCAAAAACAATCGATAAAACGTCGAAAAGAATCAAAAACAATCGATGAAACGTCGATAAAGTATCGAAAACAATCGAAAAACATCGAAAAGAATCAAAAACAATCGATGAAACGTCGAAAACTATCGAAAACAATCGAAAAACATCGAAAGGAGCCAATTACAATCGAAAAACCATCGAAAAGAATCAAAAACAATCGATAAAACGTCGAAAAGTATCGAAAAAAATCGAAAAAACATCGAAAGGAGTCATTTACAATCAAAAAACATCGAAAAGAATCAAAAACAATCGATAAATCGTCGAAAAGTATCGAAAACAATCGAAAAACATCGAAAGGAGTCAATTACAATCGAAAAAACATCGGAAAGAATCAAAAACAATCGATAAAACGTCGAAAAGTATCGAAAACAATCGAAAAAACATCGAAAGGAGTCAATTACAATCGAAAAAACATCGAAAAGAATAAAAAACAATAGATAAAACGTCGAAAAGTATCGAAAACAATCGAAAAAACATCGAAAGGAGTCAATTACAATCGAAAAAACATCGAAAAGAATCAAAAACAATAGATAAAGCGTCGAAAAGTATCGAAAACAATCGAAAAAACATAGAAAGGAGTCAATTACAATCGAAAAAACATCGATAGGAGTCAATTACAATCGAAAAAACAACGAAAAGAATCAAAAACAATCGATAAAACGTCGAAAAGTATCGAAAACAATCGAAAAAACATCGAAAGGAGTCAATTACAATCGAAAAAACATCGATAGGAGTCAATTACGATCGAAAAAACATCGAAAAGAATCAAAAACAATCGATAAATCGTCGAAAAGTATCGAAAACAATCGAAAAAACATCGAAATGAGTCAATTACAATCGAAAAAACATCGAAAAGAATCAAAAACAATAGACAAAACGTCGAAAAGTATCGAAAACAATCGAAAAAACATCGAAAGGAGTCAATTACAATCGAAAAAACATCGAAAAGAATCAAAAACAATGGATACAACGTCGAAAAGTATCGAAAACAATCGAAAAAACATCGAAAAGATTCAAAAACAATCGATAAAACGTCGAAAATTATCGAAAACAATCGAAAAAACATCGATAGGAGTCAATTACAATCGAAAAAACATCGAAAAGAATCAAAAACAATCGATAAAACGTCGAAAATTATCGAAAACAATCGAAAAAATCAAACATCGAAAAGATTCAAAAATCAATCGATAAAACGTCGAAGAGAATCAAAAACAATAGATAAAACGTCGAAAAGTATCGAAAACAATCGAAAAAACATCGAAAGGAGTCAATTACAATCGAAAAAACATCGAAAAGAATCAAAAACAATCGATAAAACGTCGAAAAGTATCGAAAACAATCGAAAAAACATCGAAAGGAGTCAATTACAATCGAAAAAACATCGAAGAGAATCAAAACAACAGATAAAACGTCGAAAAGTATCGAAAACAATCGAAAAAACATCGAAAGAAGTCAATTACAATCGAAAAACATCGATGAAAACAATCGAAAAACATCGAAAAGAATCAAAAACAATCGATAAAACGTCGAAAAGTATCGAAAACAATCGAAAAAACATCGAAAATGGAGTCAATTACAATCGAAAAAACATCGAAAAGAGTCAATTACAATCGAAAAAACATCGAAAAGAATCAAAAACAATCGATAAAACGTCGAAAAGTATCGAAAAAAACAATCATTACAAAAAAAACATCGAAAAGATTCAAAAACAATCGATAAAACGTCGAAGAGAATCAAAAAAACAATAGATAAAACGTCGAAAAGAATCAAAAACAATCGATAAAACGTCGAAAAGTATCGAAAACAATCGAAAAAACATCGAAAGGAGTCAATTACAATCGAAAAAACATCGAAAAGAATCAAAAACAATCGATAAAACGTCGAAAAGTATCGAAAACAATCGAAAAAACATCGAAAAGATTTAAAAACAATCGATAAAACGTCGAAAATTATCGAAAACAATCGAAAAAACATCGATAGGAGTCAATTACAATCGAAAAAACATCGAAAAGAATCAAAAACAATCGATAAAACGTCGAAAAGTATCAAAAACAATCGAAAAAACATCGATAGGAGTCAATTACAATCGAAAAAACATCGAAAAGAATCAAAAACAATCGATAAAACGTCGAAAAGAATCAAAAACAATCGATGAAACGTCGAAAAGTATCGAAAACAATCGAAAAACATCGAAAAGAATCAAAAACAATCGATGAAACGTCGAAAAGTATCAAAAACAATCGATGAAACGTCGAAAGGAGTCAATTACAATCGAAAAAACATCGAAAAGTATCAAAAACAATCGATAAAGCGTCGAAAAGAATCAAAAACAATCGATGAAACGTCGAAAAGTATCGAAAACAATCGAAAAACATCGAAAAGAATCAAAAACAATCGATGAAACGTCGAAAACTATCGAAAACCATCGAAAAACATCGAAAGGAGCCAATTACAATCGAAAAAACATCGAAAAGAATCAAAAACGATCGATAAAACGTCGAAAAGTATCGAAAAAAATCGAAAAAACATCGAAAGGAGTCATTTACAATCAAAAAACATCGAAAAGAATCAAAAACAATCGATAAAACGTCGAAAAGTATCGAAAACAATCGAAAAACATCGAAAGGAGTCAATTACAATCGAAAAAACATCGGAAAGAATCAAAAACAATCGATAAAACGTCGAAAAGTATCGAAAACAATCGAAAAAACATCGAAAGGAGTCAATTACAATCGAAAAAACATCGAAAAGAATCAAAAACAATAGATAAAACGTCGAAAAGTATCGAAAACAATCGAAAAAACATCGAAAGGAGTCAATTACAATCGAAAAAACATCGATAGGAGTCAATTACAATCGAAAAAACAACGAAAAGAATCAAAAACAATCGATAAAACGTCGAAAAGTATCGAAAACAATCGAAAAAACATCGAAAGGAGTCAATTACAATCGAAAAAACATCGATAGGAGTCAATTACGATCGAAAAAACATCGAAAAGAATCAAAAACAATAGACAAAACGTCGAAAAGTATCGAAAACAATCGAAAAAACATCGAATGGAGTCAATTACAATCGAAAAAACATCGAAAAGAATCAAAAACAATGGATACAACGTCGAAAAGTATCGAAAACAATCGAAAAAACATCGAAAAGATTCAAAAACAATCGATAAAACGTCGAAAATTATCGAAAACAATCGATAAAACGTCGAAGAGAATCAAAAACAATAGATAAAACGTCGAAAAGTATCGAAAACAATCGAAAAAACATCGAAAGGAGTCAATTACAATCGAAAAAACATCGAAAAGAATCAAAAACAATCGATAAAACGTCGAAAAGTATCGAAAACAATCGAAAAAACATCGAAAGGAGTCAATTACAATCGAAAAAACATCGAAGAGAATCTAAAACAATAGATAAAACGTCGAAAAGTATCGAAAACAATCGAAAAAACATCGAAAGAAGTCAATTACAATCGAAAAAACATCGATAGGAGTCAATTACAATCGAAAAAAACATCGAAAAGAATCAAAAACAATCGATAAAACGTCGAAAAGTATCGAAAACAATCGAAAAAACATCGAAAAGATTCAAAAACAATCGATAAAACGTCGAAGAGAATCAAAAACAATAGATAAAACGTCGAAAAGAATCAAAAACAATCGATAAAACGTCTAAAAGTATCGAAAACAATCGAAAAAACATCGAAAGGAGTCAATTACAATCGAAAAAACATCGAAAAGAATCAAAAACAATCGATAAAACGTCGAAAAGTATCGAAAACAATCGAAAAAACATCGAAAGGAGTCAATTACAATCGAAAAAACATCAAAAAGAATCAAAAACAATCGAAAAAACATCGAAGAGAATCAAAAACAAAAGATAAAACGTCGAAAAGTATCGAAAACAATCGAAAAAACATCGAAAGGAGTCAATTACAATCGAAAAAACATCGAAAAGAATCAAAAACAATAGATAAAACGTCGAAAAGTATCAAAAACAATCGATTAACCATCGAAAGGAGTCAATTACAATCGAAAAAACATCGAAAAGAATCAAAAACAATCGATAAAACGTCGAAAAGAATCAAAAACGATCGATAAAACGTCGAAAAGTATCGAAAACAGTCGAAAAAACATCGAAAGGAGTCATTTACAATAAAAAACATCGAAAAGAATCAAAAACAATCGGTAAAACGTCGAAAAGTATCGATATCAATCGAAAAAACATCGAAAGGAGTCAATTACAATCGAAAAAACATCGATAGGAGTCAATTACAATCGAAAAAACATCGAAAAGAATCAAAAACAATCGATAAAACGTCGAAAAGAATCAAAAACAATCGATAAAACGTCGAAAAGTATCGAAAACAATCGAAAAAACATCGAAAGGAGTCAATTACAATCAAAAAAACCTCGATAGGAGTCAATTACGATCGAAAAAACATCGAAAAGAATCAAAAAAAACATCGAAAGGAGTCAATTACAATCAAAAAACATCGAAAAGAATCAAAAACAATCGATAAAACGTCGAAAAGTATCGAAAACAATCGAAAAACATCGAAAGGAGTCAATTACAATCGAAAAAACATCGGAAAGAATCAAAAACAATCGATAAAACGTCGAAAAGTATCGAAAACAATCGAAAAAACATCGAAAGGAGTCAATTACAATCGAAAAAACATCGAAAAGAATCAAAAACAATAGATAAAACGTCGAAAAGTATCGAAAACAATCGAAAAATCATCGAAAGGAGTCAATTACAATCGAAAAAACATCGAAAAGAATCAAAAACAATAGATAAAGCGTCGAAAAGTATCGAAAACAATCGAAAAAACATAGAAAGGAGTCAATTACAATCGAAAAAACATCGATAGGAGTCAATTACAATCGAAAAAACAACGAAAAGAATCAAAAACAATCGATAAAACGTCGAAAAGTATCGAAAACAATCGAAAAAACATCGAAAGGAGTCAATTACAATCGAAAAAACATCGATAGGAGTCAATTACGATCGAAAAAACATCGAAAAGAATCAAAAACAATCGATAAATCGTCGAAAAGTATCGAAAACAATCGAAAAAACATCGAAATGAGTCAATTACAATCGAAAAAACATCGAAAAGAATCAAAAACAATAGACAAAACGTCGAAAAGTATCGAAAACAATCGAAAAAACATCGAAAGGAGTCAATTACAATCGAAAAAACATCGAAAAGAATCAAAAACAATCGATACAACGTCGAAAAGTATCGAAAACAATCGAAAAAACATCGAAAAGATTCAAAAACAATCGATAAAACGTCGAAAATTATCGAAAACAATCGAAAAAACATCGATAGGAGTCAATTACAATCGAAAAAACATCGAAAAGAATCAAAAACAATCGATAAAACGTCGAAAATTATCGAAAACAATCGAAAAAACATCGAAAAGATTCAAAAACAATCGATAAAACGTCGAAGAGAATCAAAAACAATAGATAAAACGTCGAAAAGTATCGAAAACAATCGAAAAAACATCGAAAGGAGTCAATTACAATCGAAAAAACATCGAAAAGAATCAAAAACAATCGATAAAACGTCGAAAAGTATCGAAAACAATCGAAAAAACATCGAAAGGAGTCAATTACAATCGAAAAAACATCGAAGAGAATCTAAAACAATAGATAAAACGTCGAAAAGTATCGAAAACAATCGAAAAAACATCGAAAGAAGTCAATTACAATCGAAAAAACATCGAAAAGAATCAAAAACAATCGATAAAACGTCGAAAAGTATCGAAAACAATCGGAAAAACATCGAAAGGAGTCAATTACAATCGAAAAAACATCGATAGGAGTCAATTACAATCGAAAAAAACATCGAAAAGAATCAAAAACAATCGATAAAACGTCGAAAAGTATCGAAAACAATCGAAAAAACATCGAAAAGATTCAAAAACAATCGATAAAACGTCGAAGAGAAATCAAAAACAATAGATAAAACGTCGAAAAGAATCAAAAACAATCGATAAAACGTCGAAAAGTATCGAAAACAATCGAAAAAACATCGAAAGGAGTCAATTACAATCGAAAAAACATCGAAAAGAATCAAAAACAATCGATAAAACGTCGAAAAGAATCAAAAACAATCGAAAAAACATCGAAGAGAATCAAAAACAAAAGATAAAACATCGAAAAGTATCGAAAACAATCGAAAAAACATCGAAAGGAGTCAATTACAATCGAAAAAACATCGAAAAGAATCAAAAACAATAGATAAAACGTCGAAAAGTATCAAAAACAATCGAAAAACCATCGAAAGGAGTCAATTACAATCGAAAAAACATCGAAAAGAATCAAAAACAATCGATAAAACGTCGAAAAGAATCAAAAACAATCGATAAAACGTCGAAAAGTATCGAAAACAGTCGAAAAAACATCGAAAGGAGTCATTTACAATAAAAAACATCGAAAAGAATCAAAAACAATCGGTAAAACGTCGAAAAGTATCGATATCAATCGAAAAAACATCGAAAGGAGTCAATTACAATCGAAAAAACATCGATAGGAGTCAATTACAATCGAAAAAACATCGAGAAGAATCAAAAACAATCGATAAAACGTCGAAAAGAATCAAAAACAATCGATAAAACGTCGAAAAGTATCGAAAACAATCGAAAAAACATCGAAAGGAGTCAATTACAATCGAAAAAACATCGATAGGAGTCAATTACAATCGAAAAAACATCGAAAAGAATCAAAAACAATCGATAAAACGTCGAAAAGTATCGAAAACAATCGAAAAAACATCGAAAAGATTTAAAAACAATCGATAAAACGTCGAAAATTATCGAAAACAATCGAAAAAACATCGATAGGAGTCAATTACAATCGAAAAAACATCGAAAAGAATCAAAAACAATCGATAAAACGTCGAAAAGTATCAAAAACAATCGAAAAAACATCGAAAGGAGTCAATTACAATCGAAAAAACATCGAAAAGAATCAAAAACAATCGATAAAACGTCGAAAAGTATCGAAAACAATCGAAAAAAACGTCGAAGAGAATCAAAAACAATAGATAAAACGTCGAAAAGTATCGAAAACAATCGAAAAAACATCGAAAGGAGTCAATTACAATCGAAAAAACATCGAAAAGAATCAAAAACAATCGATAAAACGTCGAAAAGAATCAAAAACAATCGATGAAACGTCGAAAAGTATCGAAAACAATCGAAAAACATCGAAAAGAATCAAAAACAATCGATGAAACGTCGAAAACTATCGAAAACAATCGAAAAACATCGAAAGGAGCCAATTACAATCGTCAAAACATCGAAAAGAATCAAAAACAATCGATAAAACGTCGAATCAAAAACAATCGATGAAACGTCGAAAACTATCGAAAACAATCGAAAAACATCGAAAGGAGCCAATTACAATCGAAAAAACATCGAAAAGAATCAAAAACAATCGATAAAACGTCGAAAAGTATCGAAAAAATCGAAAAAACATCGAAAGGAGTCATTTACAATCAAAAAACATCGAAAAGAATCAAAAACAATCGATAAAACGTCGAAAAGTATCGAAAACAATCGAAAAACATCGAAAGGAGTCAATTACAATCGAAAAAACATCGGAAAGAATCAAAAACAATCGATAAAACGTCGAAAAGTATCGAAAACAATCGAAAAAACATCGAAAGGAGTCAATTGCAATCTAAAAAACATCGAAGAGAATCAAAAACAATGGATAAAACGTCGAAAAGTATCGAAAACAATCGAAAAAACATCGAAAGGAGTCAATTACAATCGAAAAAACATCGAAAAGAATCAAAAACAATCGATAAAACGTCGAAAAGTATCGAAAACAATCGAAAAAAAAACATCGAAAGGAGTCAATTTACAATCGAAAAAACATCGAAAAGAATCAAAAACAATCGATAAAACGTCGAAAAGTATCGAAAACAATCGAAAAAACATCGAAAAGATTTAAAAACAATCGATAAAACGTCGAAAAGTATCGAAAACAATCGAAAAAACATCGAAAAGAATCCAAAACAATCGAAAAAAATCGAAAGAATCAAAAACGATAAAACGTCGAAAAGTATCAAAAACAATCGAAAAAACATCGAAAGGAGTCAATTACAATCGAAAAAACATCGAAAAGAATCAAAAACAATCGATAAAACGTCGAAAAGTATCGAAAACAATCGAAAAAACGTCGAAGAGAATCAAAAACAATAGATAAAACGTCGAAAAGTATCGAAAACAATCGAAAAAACATCGAAAGGAGTCAATTACAATCGAAAAAACATCGAAAAGAATCAAAAACAATCGATAAAACGTCGAAAAGAATCAAAAACAATCGATGAAACGTCGAAAAGTATCGAAAACAATCGAAAAACATCGAAAAGAATCAAAAACAATCGATGAAACGTCGAAAACTATCGAAAACAATCGAAAAACATCGAAAGGAGCCAATTACAATCGAAAAAACATCGAAAAGAATCAAAAACAATCGATAAAACGTCGAATAAAAAACAATCGATGAAACGTCGAAAACTATCGAAAACAATCGAAAAACATCGAAAGGAGCCAATTACAATCGAAAAAACATCGAAAAGAATCAAAAACAATCGATAAAACGTCGAAAAGTATCGAAAAAAATCGAAAAAACATCGAAAGGAGTCATTTACAATCAAAAAACATCGAAAAGAATCAAAAACAATCGGTAAAACGTCGAAAAGTATCGATATCAATCGAAAAAACATCGAAAGGAGTCAATTACAATCGAAAAAACATCGATAGGAGTCAATTACAATCGAAAAAACATCGAGAAGAATCAAAAACAATCGATAAAACGTCGAAAAGAATCAAAAACAATCGATAAAACGTCGAAAAGTATCGAAAACAATCGAAAAAACATCGAAAGGAGTCAATTACAATCGAAAAAACATCGATAGGAGTCAATTACAATCGAAAAAACATCGAAAAGAATCAAAAACAATCGATAAAACGTCGAAAAGTATCGAAAACAATCGAAAAAACATCGAAAAGATTTAAAAACAATCGATAAAACGTCGAAAATTATCGAAAACAATCGAAAAAACATCGATAGGAGTCAATTACAATCGAAAAAACATCGAAAAGAATCAAAAACAATCGATAAAACGTCGAAAAGTATCAAAAACAATCGAAAAAACATCGAAAGGAGTCAATTACAATCGAAAAAACATCGAAAAGAATCAAAAACAATCGATAAAACGTCGAAAAGTATCGAAAACAATCGAAAAAACGTCGAAGAGAATCAAAAACAATAGATAAAACGTCGAAAAGTATCGAAAACAATCGAAAAAACATCGAAAGGAGTCAATTACAATCGAAAAAACATCGAAAAGAATCAAAAACAATCGATAAAACGTCGAAAAGAATCAAAAACAATCGATGAAACGTCGAAAAGTATCGAAAACAATCGAAAAACATCGAAAAGAATCAAAAACAATCGATGAAACGTCGAAAACTATCGAAAACAATCGAAAAACATCGAAAGGAGCCAATTACAATCGAAAAAACATCGAAAAGAATCAAAAACAATCGATAAAACGTCGAATCAAAAACAATCGATGAAACGTCGAAAACTATCGAAAACAATCGAAAAACATCGAAAGGAGCCAATTACAATCGAAAAAACATCGAAAAGAATCAAAAACAATCGATAAAACGTCGAAAAGTATCGAAAAAAATCGAAAAAACATCGAAAGGAGTCATTTACAATCAAAAAACATCGAAAAGAATCAAAAACAATCGATAAAACGTCGAAAAGTATCGAAAACAATCGAAAAACATCGAAAGGAGTCAATTACAATCGAAAAAACATCGGAAAGAATCAAAAACAATCGATAAAACGTCGAAAAGTATCGAAAACAATCGAAAAAACATCGAAAGGAGTCAATTGCAATCTAAAAAACATCGAAGAGAATCAAAAACAATGGATAAAACGTCGAAAAGTATCGAAAACAATCGAAAAAACATCGAAAGGAGTCAATTACAATCGAAAAAACATCGAAAAGAATCAAAAACAATAGATAAAGCGTCGAAAAGTATCGAAAACAATCGAAAAAACATAGAAAGTAGTCAATTACAATCGAAAAAACATCGATAGGAGTCAATTACAATCGAAAAAACAACGAAAAGAATCAAAAACAATCGATAAAACGTCGAAAAGTATCGAAAACAATCGAAAAAACATCGAAAGGAGTCAATTACAATCGAAAAAACATCGATAGGAGTCAATTACGATCGAAAAAACATCGAAAAGAATCAAAAACAATCGATAAAACGTCGAAAAGTATCGAAAACAATCGAAAAAACATCGAAAGGAGTCAATTACAATCGAAAAAACATCGAAAAGAATCAAAAACAATGGATACAACGTCGAAAAGTATCGGAAACAATCGAAAAAACATCGAAAAGATTCAAAAATAATCGATAAAACGTCGAAAATTATCGAAAACAATCGATAAAACATCGATAGGAGTCAATTACAATCGAAAAAACATCGAAAAGAATCAAAAACAATCGATAAAACGTCGAAAATGATCGAAAACAATCGAAAAAACATCGAAAAGATTCAAAAACAATCGATAAAACGTCGAAGAGAATCAAAAACAATAGATAAAACGTCGAAAAGTATCGAAAACAATCGAAAAAACATCGAAAGGAGTCAATTACAATCGAAAAAACATCGAAGAGAATCTAAAACAATAGATAAAACGTCGAAAAGTATCGAAAACAATCGAAAAAACATCGAAAGAAGTCAATTACAATCGAAAAAACATCGAAAAGAATCAAAAACAATCGATAAAACGTCGAAAAGTATCGAAAACAATCGGAAAAACATCGAAAGGAGTCAATTACAATCGAAAAAACATCGATAGGAGTCAATTACAATCGAAAAAAACATCGAAAAGAATCAAAAACAATCGATAAAACGTCGAAAAGTATCGAAAACAATCGAAAAAACATCGAAAAGATTCAAAAACAATCGATAAAACGTCGAAGAGAATCAAAAACAATAGATAAAACGTCGAAAAGAATCAAAAACAATCGATAAAACGTCGAAAAGTATCGAAAACAATCGAAAAAACATCGAAAGGAGTCAATTACAATCGAAAAAACATCGAAAAGAATCAAAAACAATCGATAAAACGTCGAAAAGTATCGAAAACAATCGAAAAACATCGAAAGGAGTCAATTACAATCGAAAAAACATCGATAGGAGTCAATTACAATCGAAAAAACATCAAAAAGAATCAAAAACAATCGAAAAAACATCGAAGAGAATCAAAAACAAAAGATAAAACGTCGAAAAGTATCGAAAACAATCGAAAAAACATCGAAAGGAGTCAATTACAATCGAAAAAACATCGAAAAGAATCAAAAACAATAGATAAAACGTCGAAAAGTATCAAAAACAATCGAAAAACCATCGAAAGGAGTCAATTACAATCGAAAAAACATCGAAAAGAATCAAAAACAATCGATAAAACGTCGAAAAGAATCAAAAACAAAAGATAAAACGTCGAAAAGTATCGAAAACAATCGAAAAAACATCGAAAGGAGTCAATTACAATCGAAAAAACATCGAAAAGAATCAAAAACAATAGATAAAACGTCGAAAAGTATCAAAAACAATCGAAAAACCATCGAAAGGAGTCAATTACAATCGAAAAAACATCGAAAAGAATCAAAAACAATCGATAAAACGTCGAAAAGAATCAAAAACAATCGATAAAACGTCGAAAAGTATCGAAAACAGTCGAAAAAACATCGAAAGGAGTCATTTACAATAAAAAACATCGAAAAGAATCAAAAACAATCGGTAAAACGTCGAAAAGTATCGAAATCAATCGAAAAAACATCGAAAGGAGTCAATTACAATCGAAAAAACATCGATAGGAGTCAATTACAATCGAAAAAACATCGAAAAGAATCAAAAACAATCGATAAAACGTCGAAAAGAATCAAAAACAATCGATAAAACGTCGAAAAGTATCGAAAACAATCGAAAAAACATCGAAAGGAGTCAATTACAATCGAAAAAACATCGATAGGAGTCAATTACAATCGAAAAAACATCGAAAAGAATAAAAAACAATCGATAAAACGTCGAAAAGTATCGAAAACAATCGAAAAAAACATCGAAAGGAGTCAATTACAATCGAAAAAACATAGAAAAGAATCAAAAACAATAGATAAAACGTCGAAAAGTATCGAAAACAATCGAAAAAACATCGAAAGGAGTCAATTACAATCGAAAAACCATCGAAAAGAATCAAAAACAATAGATAAAACGTCGAAAAGTATCGAAAACAATCGAAAAAACATCGAAAGGAGTCAATTACAATCGAAAAAACATCGATAGGAGTCAATTACAATCGAAAAAACATCGAAAAGATTCAAAAACAATCGATAAAACGTCGAAAATTATCGAAAATAATCGAAAAATATCGATAGGAGTCAATTACAATCGAAAAAACATCGAAAAGAATAAAAAACAATCGATAAAACGTCGAAAAGTATCGAAAACAATCGAAAAAAACATCGAAAGGAGTCAATTACAATCGAAAAAACATAGAAAAGAATCAAAAACAATAGATAAAACGTCGAAAAGTATCGAAAACAATCGAAAAAACATCGAAAGGAGTCAATTACAATCGAAAAACCATCGAAAAGAATCAAAAACAATAGATAAAACGTCGAAAAGTATCGAAAACAATCGAAAAAACATCGAAAGGAGTCAATTACAATCGAAAAAACATCGATAGGAGTCAATTACAATCGAAAAAACATCGAAAAGATTAAAAAACAATCGATAAAACGTCGAAAATTATCGAAAATAATCGAAAAATATCGATAGGAGTCAATTACAATCGAAAAAACATCGAAAAGAATCAAAAACAATCGATAAAACGTCGAAAAGTATCGAAAACAATCGAAAAAACATCGAAAGGAGTCAATTACAATCGAAAAAACATCGAAAAGAATCAAAAACAATCGATAAAACGTCGAAAAGTATCGAAAACAATCGATGAAACGTCGAAAAGTATCGAAAACAATCGAAAAAACATCGAAAGGAGTCATTTACAATGAAAAAACATCGAAAAGAATCAAAAACAATCGATAAAATGTCGAAAAGTATCGAAAACAATCGAAAAAACATCGAAAGGAGTCAATTACAATCGAAAAAACATCGATAGGAGTCAATTACAATCGAATAAACATCGAAAAGATTCAAAAACAATCGATAAAACGTCGAAAATTATCGAAATCAATCGAAAAATATCGATAGGAGTCAATTACAATCGAAAAAACATCGAAAAGAATCAAAAACAATCGATAAAACGTCGAAAAGTATCGAAAGCAATCGAAAAAACATCGAAAGGAGTCAATTACAATCGAAAAAACATCGAAAAGAATCTAAAACAATAGATAAAACGTCGAAAAGTATCGAAAACAATCGAAAAAACATCGAAAGGAGTCAATTACAATCGAAAAAACATCGAAAAGAATCAAAACAATCGATAAAACGTCGAAAAGTATCGAAAACAATCGAAAAAACATCGAAAGGAGTCAATTACAATCGAAAAACATCGATAGGAGTCAATTACAATCGAAAAAACATCGAACAGAATCAAAAACAATCGATAAAACTTCGAAAAGTATCGAAAACAATCGAAAAAACATCGAAAGGAGTCAATTACAATCGAAAAACCATCGAAAAGAATCAAAAACAATAGATAAAACGTCGAAAAGTATCGAAAACAATCGAAAAAACATCGAAAGGAGTCAATTACAATCGAAAAAACATCGATAGGAGTCAATTACAATCGAAAAAACATCGAAAAGAATCAAAAACAATCGATAAAACGTCGAAAAGTATCGAAAACAATCGAAAAAACTTCGAAAGGAGTCAATTACAATCGAAAAAACATCGATAGGAGTCAATCATAATCGAAAAAACATCGAAAAGAATCGAAAACAATCGAAAAAACATCGAAAGGAGTCAATTACAATCGAAAAAACATCGAAAAGAATCAAAAACAATCGATAAAACGTCGAAAAGTATCGAAAACAATCGATGAAACGTCGAAAAGTATCGAAAACAATCGAAAAAACATCGAAAGGAGTCATTTACAATGAAAAAACATCGAAAAGAATCAAAAACAATCGATAAAATGTCGAAAAGTATCGAAAACAATCGAAAAAACATCGAAAGGAGTCAATTACAATCGAAAAAACATCGATAGGAGTCAATTACAATCGAAAAAACATCGAAAAGATTCAAAAACAATCGATAAAACGTCGAAAATTATCGAAATCAATCGAAAAATATCGATAGGAGTCAATTACAATCGAAAAAACATCGAAAAGAATCAAAAACAATCGATAAAACGTCGAAAAGTATCGAAAGCAATCGAAAAAACATCGAAAGGAGTCAATTACAATCGAAAAAACATCGAAAAGAATCTAAAACAATAGATAAAACGTCGAAAAGTATCGAAAACAATCGAAAAAACATCGAAAGGAGTCAATTACAATCGAAAAAACATCGAAAAGAATCAAAACAATCGATAAAACGTCGAAAAGTATCGAAAACAATCGAAAAAACATCGAAAGGAGTCAATTACAATCGAAAAACATCGATAGGAGTCAATTACAATCGAAAAAACATCGAACAGAATCAAAAACAATCGATAAAACTTCGAAAAGTATCGAAAACAATCGAAAAAACATCGAAAGGAGTCAATTACAATCGAAAAAACATCGAAGAGAATCAAAAACAATAGATAAAACGTCGAAAAGTATCGAAAACAGTCGAAAAAACATCGATAGGAGTCAATTACAATCGAAAAAACTTCAAAAAGAATCAAAAACAATCGATAAAACGTCGAAAAGTATCAAAAACAATCGAAAAAACATCGAAAGGAGTCAATTACAATCGAAAAAACATCGATAGGAGTCAATTACAATCGGAAAAACATCGAAAAGAATCAAAAACAATCGATAAAACGTCGAAAAGTATCGAAAACAATCGAAAAAACATCGATAGGAGTCAGTTACAATCGAAAAAACATCGAAAAGAATATAAAACAATCGATAAAACGTCGAAAAGAATCGAAAATAATCGAAAAAACATCGAAAGGAGTCAATTACAATCGAAAAAACATCGAAAAGAATCAAAAACAATCGATAAAACGTCGAAAAGTATCGAAAACAATCGAAAAAACATCGAAATGAGTCAATTACAATCGAAAAAACATCGATAGGAGTCAATTACAATCGAAAAAACATCGAAAAGAATCAAAAACAATCGATAAAACGTCGAAAAGTATCGAAAACAATCGAAAAAACATCGAAAGGAGTCAATTACAATCGAAAAAACATCGAAAAGAATCAAAAACAATCGATAAAACGTCGAAAAGAATCAAAAACAATCGATAAAACGTCGAAAAGTATGAAAACAGTCGAAAAAACATCGAAAGGAGTTATTTACAATCAAGAAACATCGAAAAGAATCAAAAACAATCGGTAAAACGTCGAAAAGTATCGAAAACAATCGAAAAAACATCGAAAGGAGTCAATTACAATCGGAAAAACATCGATAAGAGTCAATTACAATCGAAAAAACATCGAAAAGAATCAAAAACAATCGATAAAACGTCGAAAAGTATCGAAAACAATCGAAAAAACATCGAAAGGAGCCAATTACAATCGAAAAAACATCGATAGGAGTCAATTACAATCAAAAAAACATCTAAAAGAATCAAAAACAATAGATAAAACGTCGAAAAGTATCGAAAACAATCGAAAAAACATCGAAAGGAGTCAATTACAATCGAAAAAACATCGAAAGGAGTCAATTACAATCGAAAAAACATCGAAAGGAGTCAATTACAATCGAAAAAACATCGAAAAAAATCAAAAACAATAGATAAAACGTCGAAAAGTATCGAAAACAATCGAAAAAACATCGAAAAGAATCAAAAACAATCGATAAAACGTCGAAAAGTATCGAAAACAATCGAAAAAACATCGAAAGGAGTCAATTACAATCGAAAAAACATCGATAGGAGTCAATTACAATCGAAAAAACATCGAAAAGATTCAAAAACAACCGATAAAATGTCGAAAATTATCGAAAACAATCGAAAAAACATCGATAGGAGTCAATTACAATCGAAAAAACATCGAAGAGAATCGAAAACAATAGATATAACGTCGAAAAGTATCGAAAACAATCGAAAAAACATCGAAAGGAGTCAATTACAATCGAAAAAACATCGAAAAGAATCAAAAACAATCGATAAAACGTCGAAAAGAATGGAAAACAATCGAAAAAACATCGAAAGGAGTCAATTACAATCGAAAAAACATCGATAGGAGTCAATTACAATCGAAAAAACATCGAAAAGATTCAAAAACAATCGATAAAACGTCGAAAATTATCGAAAACAATCGAAAAATATCGATAGGAGTCAATTACAATCGAAAAAACATCGAAAAGAATCAAAAACAATCGATAAAACGTCGAAAAGTATCGAAAACAATCGAAAAAACATCGAAAGGAGACAATTACAATCGAAAAAACATCGAAAAGAATCAAAAACAATCGATAAAACGTCGAAAAGTATCGAAAACAATCGATGAAACGTCGAAAAGTATCGAAAACAATCGAAAAAACATCGAAAGGAGTCATTTACAATGAAAAAACATCGAAAAGAATCAAAAACAATCGATAAAACGTCGAAAAGTATCGAAAACAATCGAAAAAACATCGAAGGAGTCAATTACAATCGAAAAAACATCGATAGGAGTCAATTACAATCGAAAAAACATCGAAAAGAATCAAAAACAATCGATAAAACGTCGAAAAGTATCGAAAACAATCGAAAAAACATCGAAAGGAGTCAATTACAATCGAAAAAACATCGATAGGAGTCAATTACGATCGAAAAAACATCGAAAAGAATCAAAAACAATCGATAAAACGTCGAAAAGTATCGAAAACAATCAAAAAAACATCGAAAGGAGTCAATTACAATCGAAAAAACATCGAAAAGAATCTAAAACAATAGATAAAACGTCGAAAAGTATCGAAAACAATCGAAAAAACATCGAAAGGAGTCAATTACAATCGAAAAAACATCGAAAAGAATCAAAACAATCGATAAAACGTCGAAAAGTTTTGAAAACAATCGAAAAAACATCGAAAGGAGTCAATTACAATCGAAAAACATCGATAGGAGTCAATTACAATCGAAAAAACATCGAACAGAATCAAAAACAATCGATAAAACGTCGAAAAGTATCGAAAACAATCGAAAAAACATCGAAAGGAGTCAATTACAATCGAAAAAACATCGAAGAGAATCAAAAACAATAGATAAAACGTCGAAAAGTATCGAAAGCAATCGGAAAAACATCGAAAGGAGTCAATTACAATCGAAAAAACATCGAAAAGAATCAAAAACAATCGATAAAACGTCGAAAAGTATCAAAAACAATCGAAAAAACATCGAAAGGAGTCAATTACAATCGAAAAAACATCGATAGGAGTCAATTACAATCGGAAAAACATCGAAAAGAATCAAAAACAATCGATAAAACGTCGAAAAGTATCGAAAACAATCGAAAAAACATCGAAAGGAGTCAATTACAATCGAAAAAACATCGAAAAGGATCAAAAACATTCGATAAAACGTCGAAAAGTATCGAAAACAATCGAAAAAACATCGAAAGGAGTCAATTACAATCGAAAAAACATCGAAGAGAATCAACAACAATAGATAAAACGTCGAAAAGTATCGAAAACAATCGAAAAAACATCGAAATGAGTCAATTACAATCGAAAAAACATCGAAAAGAATCAAAAACAATCGATAAAACATCGAAAAGTATCGAAAACAATCGGAAAAACATCGAAAGGAGTCAATTACAATCGAAAAAACATCGAAAAGAATCAAAAACAATCGATAAAACGTCGAAAAGTATCGAAAACAATCGAAAAAACATCGAAAGGAGTCAATTACAATCGAAAAAACATCGAAAAGAATCAAAAACAATCGATAAAACGTCGAAAAGTATCGAAAACAATCGAAAAAACATCGAAAAGAGTCAATTACAATCGAAAAAACATCGATAGGAGTCAATTACAATCGAAAAAACATCGAAAAGAATCAAAAACAATCGATAAAACGTCGAAAAGTATCGAAAACAATCGAAAAAACATCGAAAGGAGTCAATTACAATCGAAAAAACATCGAAAAGAATCAAAAACAATCGATAAAACGTCGAAAAGTATGGAAAACAATCGAAAAAACATCGAAAGGAGTCAATTACAATCGAAAAAACATCGATAGGAGTCAATTACAATCGAAAAAACATCGAAAAGATTCAAAAACAACCGATAAAACGTCGAAAATGATCGAAAACAGTCGAAAAAACATCGAAAGGAGTCAATTACAATCGAAAAAACATCGAAGAGAATCAAAAACAATAGATATAACGTCGAAAAGTATCGAAAACAATCGAAAAACATCGAAAGGAGTCATTTACAATCAAAAAACATCGAAAAGAATCAAAAACAATCGATAAAACGTCGAAAAGTATCGAAAACAATCGAAAAACATCGAAAGGAGTCAATTACAATCGAAAAAACATCGATAGGAGTCAATTACAATCGAAAAAACATCGAAAAGAATCAAAAACAATCGATAAAACGTCGAAAAGTATCGAAAACAATCGAAAAAACATCGAAAGGAGTCAATTACAATCGAAAAAACATCGATAGGAGTCAATTACGATCGAAAAAACATTGATAGGAGTCAATTACGATCGAAAAAACATCGAAAAGAATCAAAAACAATCGATAAAACGTCGAAAAGTATCGAAAACAACCGAAAAAACATCGAAAAGAGTCAATTACAATCGAAAAAACATCTAAAAGATTCAAAAACAATCGATAAAACGTCGAAAAGAATCAAAAACAATCGATAAAACGTCGAAAAGTATCGAAAACACTCGAAAAAACATAGAAAGGAGTCATTTACAATCGAAAAAACATCGAAAAGAATCAAAAACAATCGGTAAAACGTCGAAAAGTATCGAAAACAATCGAAAAAACATCGAAAGGAGTCAATTACAATCGAAAAAACATCGATAGGAGTCAATTACAATCGAAAAAACATCGAAAAGAATAAAAAACAATCGATAAAACGTCGAAAAGTATCGAAAACAATCGAAAAAACATCGAAAGGAGTCAATTACAATCGAAAAAACATCGATAGGAGTCAATTACAATCGAAAAAACATCGAAAAAAATCAAAAACAATCGATAAAACGTCGAAAATTATCGAAAACAATCGAAAAAACATCGATAGGAGTCAATTACAATCGAAAAAACATCGAAAAGAATCAAAAACAATCGATAAAACGTCGAAAAGTATCGAAAACAATCGAAAAAACATCGAAAGGAGTCAATTACAATCGAAAAACCATCGAAGAGAATCAAAAACAATAGATGAAACGTCGAAAGGTATCGAAAACAATCAAAAAAACATCGAAAGGAGTCAATTACAATCGAAAAAACATCGATAGGAGTCAATTACAATCGAAAAAACATCGAAAAGATTCAAAAACAACCGATAAAACGTCGAAAATTATCGAAAACAATCGAAAAAACATCGAAAGGAGTCAATTACAATCGAAAAAACATCGAAGAGAATCAAAAACAATAGATATAACGTCGAAAAGTATCGAAAACAATCGAAAAAACATCGAAAGGAGTCATTTACAATCAAAAAACATCGAAAAGAATCAAAAACAATCGATAAAACGTCGAAAAGTATCGAAAACAATCGAAAAAACATCGAAAGGAGTCAATTACAATCGAAAAAACATCGATAGGAGTCAATTACAATCGAAAAAACATCGAAAAGAATCAAAAACAATCGATAAAACGTCGAAAAGTATCGAAAACAATCGAAAAAACATCGAAAGGAGTCAATTACAATCGAAAAAACATCGATAGGAGTCAATTACGATCGAAAAAACATTGATAGGAGTCAATTACGATCGAAAAAACATCGAAAAGAATCAAAAACAATCGATAAAACGTCGAAAAGTATCGAAAACAACCGAAAAAACATCGAAAAGAGTCAATTACAATCGAAAAAACATCTAAAAGATTCAAAAACAATCGATAAAACGTCGAAAAGAATCAAAAACAATCGATAAAACGTCGAAAAGTATCGAAAACACTCGAAAAAACATAGAAAGGAGTCATTTACAATCGAAAAAACATCGAAAAGAATCAAAAACAATCGGTAAAACGTCGAAAAGTATCGAAAACAATCGAAAAAACATCGAAAGGAGTCAATTACAATCGAAAAACATCGATAGGAGTCAATTACAATCGAAAAAACATCGAAAAGAATAAAAAACAATCGATAAAACGTCGAAAAGTATCGAAAACAATCGAAAAAACATCGAAAGGAGTCAATTTCAATCGAAAAAACATCGATAGGAGTCAATTACAATCGAAAAAACATCGAAAAGAATCAAAAACAATCGATAAAACGTCGAAAATTATCGAAAACAATCGAAAAAACATCGATAGGAGTCAATTACAATCGAAAAAACATCGAAAAGAATCAAAAACAATCGATAAAACGTCGAAAAGTATCGAAAACAATCGAAAAAACATCGAAAGGAGTCAATTACAATCGAAAAACCATCGAAGAGAATCAAAAACAATAGATGAAACGTCGAAAAGTATCGAAAACAATCAAAAAAACATCGAAAGGAGTCAATTACAATCGAAAAAACATCGATAGGAGTCAATTACAATCGAAAAAACATCGAAAAGAATCAAAAACAATCGATAAAACGTCGAAAAGTATCGAAAACAATCGAAAAAACATCGAAAGGAGTCAATTACAATCGAAAAAACATCGATAGGAGTCAATTACAATCGAAAAAACATCGAAAAGAATCAAAAACAATCGATAAAACGTCGAAAAGTATCGAAAACAATCGAAAAAACATCGAAAGGAGTCAATTACAATCGAAAAAACATCGATAGGAGTCAATTACAATCGAAAAAACATCGAAAGAATCAAAAACAATAGATAAAACGTCGAAAAGTATCGAAAACAATCGAAAAAACATCGAAAGGAGTCAATTACAATCGAAAAAACATCGAAAAGAATCAAAAACAATCGATAAAACGTCGAAAAGTATCGAAAACAATCGAAAAAACATCGAAAGGAGTCAATTACAATCGAAAAAACATCGAAAGAATCAAAAACAATAGATAAAACGTCGAAAAGTATCGAAAACAATCGAAAAAACATCGGAAGGAGTCAATTACAATCGAAAAAACATCGAAAAGAATCAAAAACAATCGATAAAACGTCGAAAAGTATCGAAAACAATCGAAAAAAACATCGAAAGGAGTCAATTACAATCGAAAAAACATCGAAAAGAATCAAAAACAATCGATAAAACGTCGAAAAGTATGGAAAACAATCGAAAAAACATCGAAAGGAGTCGATTACAATCGAAAAAACATCGATAGGAGTCAATTACAATCGAAAAAACATCGAAAAGATTCAAAAACAATCGATAAAACGTCGAAAAGTATCGAAAACAAACGAAAAAACATCGAAAGGAGTCAATTACAATCGAAAAAACATCGAAAAGAATCAAAAACAATCGATAAAACGTCGAAAAGAATCAAAAACAATCGATAAAACGTCGAAAAGTATCGAAAACAATCGAAAAAACATCGAAAGGAGTCAATTACAATCGAAAAAACATCGAAAAGAATCAAAAACAATCGATAAAACGTCGAAAACTATCGAAAACAATCGAAAAAACATCGAAAGGAGTCAATTACAATCGAAAAAACATCGATAGGAGTCAATAACAATCGAAAAAACATCGAAAAGAATCAAAAACAATAGATAAAACGTCGAAAAGTATCGAAAACAATCGAAAAAACATCGAAAGGAGTCAATTACAATCGAAAAAACATCGAAAAGAATCAAAAACAATCGATAAAACGTCGAAAAGAATCAAAAACAATCGATAAAACGTCGAAAAGTATCGAAAACAGTCGAAAAAACATCGAAAGAAGTCATTTACAATCAAAAAACATCGAAAAGAATCAAAAACAATCGGTAAAACGTCGAAAAGTATCGAAAACAATCGAAAAAACATCGAAAGGAGTCAATTACAATCGAAAAAAACATCGATAGGAGTCAATTACAATCGAAAAACATCGAAAAGAATCAAAAACAATCGATAAAACGTCGAAAAGTATCGAAAACAATCGAAAAAACATCGAAAGGAGTCAATTACAATCGAAAAAACATCGATAGGAGTCAATTACAATCGAAAAAACATCAAAAACAATCGATAAAACGTCGAAAAGTATTCAAAACAATCGAAAAAACATCGAAAGGAGTCAATTACAATGAAAAAAACATTGAGAGGAGTCAATTACAATCGAAAAAACATCAAAAAGAATCAAAAACAATCGATAAAACGTCGAAAAGTATCGAAAATAATCGAAAAAACATCGAAAGGAGTCAATTACAATCGAAAAAACATCGAAAAGAATCAAAAACAATCGATAAAACGTCGAAAAGTATCGAAAACAATCGAAAAAACATCGAAAGGAGTCAATTACAATCGAATCAACATCGAAAAGAATCAAAAACAATCGATAAAACGTCGAAAAGAATCAAAAACAATCGAAAAAACATCGAAAGGAGTCAATTACAATCGAAAAAACATCGAAAGGAGTCAATTACAATCGAAAAAACATCGAAAAGAATCAAAAACAATCGATAAAACGTCGAAAAGTATCGAAAACAATCGAAAAAACATCGAAAGGAGTCAATTACAATCGAAAAAACATCGAAAAGAATCAAAAACAATCGATAAAACGTCGAAAAGTATGGAAAACAATCGAAAAAACATCGAAAGGAGTCGATTACAATCGAAAAAACATCGATAGGAGTCAATTACAATCGAAAAAACATCGAAAAGATTCAAAAACAATCGATAAAACGTCGAAAAGTATCGAAAACAAACGAAAAAACATCGAAAGGAGTCAATTACAATCGAAAAAACATCGAAAAGAATCAAAAACAATCGATAAAACGTCGAAAAGAATCAAAACAATCGATAAAACGTCGAAAAGTATCGAAAACAATCGAAAAACATCGAAAGGAGTCAATTACAATCGAAAAAACATCGAAAAGAATCAAAAACAATCGATAAAACGTCGAAAAGTATCGAAAACAATCGAAAAAACATCGAAAGGAGTCAATTACAATCGAAAAAACATCGATAGGAGTCAATAACAATCGAAAAAACATCGAAAAGAATCAAAAACAATAGATAAAACGTCGAAAAGTATCGAAAACAATCGAAAAAACATCGAAAGGAGTCAATTACAATCGAAAAAACATCGAAAAGAATCAAAAACAATCGATAAAACGTCGAAAAGAATCAAAAACAATCGATAAAACGTCGAAAAGTATCGAAAACAGTCGAAAAAACATCGAAAGAAGTCATTTACAATCAAAAAACATCGAAAAGAATCAAAAACAATCGGTAAAACGTCGAAAAGTATCGAAAACAATCGAAAAAACATCGAAAGGAGTCAATTACAATCGAAAAAAACATCGATAGGAGTCAATTACAATCGAAAAACATCGAAAAGAATCAAAAACAATCGATAAAACGTCGAAAAGTATCGAAAACAATCGAAAAAACATCGAAAGGAGTCAATTACAATCGAAAAAACATCGATAGGAGTCAATTACAATCGAAAAAACATCAAAAACAATCGATAAAACGTCGAAAAGTATTCAAAACAATCGAAAAAACATCGAAAGGAGTCAATTACAATGAAAAAAACATTGAGAGGAGTCAATTACAATCGAAAAAACATCAAAAAGAATCAAAAACAATCGATAAAACGTCGAAAAGTATCGAAAATAATCGAAAAAACATCGAAAGGAGTCAATTACAATCGAAAAAACATCGAAAAGAATCAAAAACAATCGATAAAACGTCGAAAAGTATCGAAAACAATCGAAAAAACATCGAAAGGAGTCAATTACAATCGAATCAACATCGAAAAGAATCAAAAACAATCGATAAAACGTCGAAAAGAATCAAAAACAATCGAAAAAACATCGAAAGGAGTCAATTACAATCGAAAAAACATCGAAAGGAGTCAATTACAATCGAAAAAACATCGAAAAGAATCAAAAACAATCGATAAAACGTCGAAAAGTATCGAAAACAATCGAAAAAACATCGAAAGGAGTCAATTACAATCGAAAAAACATCGAAAAGAATCAAAAACAATCGATAAAACGTCGAAAAGTATGGAAAACAATCGAAAAAACATCGAAAGGAGTCGATTACAATCGAAAAAACATCGATAGGAGTCAATTACAATCGAAAAAACATCGAAAAGATTAAAAAACAATCGATAAAACGTCGAAAAGAATCAAAAACAATCGATAAAACGTCGAAAAGTATCAAAAACAATCGATAAAACGTCGAAAAGTATTCAAAACAATCGAAAAAACATCGAAAGGAGTCAATTACAATGGAAAAAACATTGAGAGGAGTCAATTACAATCGAAAAAACATCGAAAAGAATCAAAAACAATCGATAAAACGTCGAAAAGTATTCAAAACAATCGAAAAAACATCGAAAGGAGTCAATTACAATGGAAAAAACATTGAGAGGAGTCAATTACAATCGAAAAAACATCGAAAAGAATCAAAAACAATCGATAAAACGTCGAAAAGTATCGAAAATAATCGAAAAAACATCGAAAGGAGTCAATTACAATCGAAAAAACATCGAAAAGAATCAAAAACAATCGATAAAACGTCGAAAAGTATCGAAAACAATCGAAAAAACATCGAAAGGAGTCAATTACAATCGAATCAACATCGAAAAGAATCAAAAACAATCGGTAAAACGTCGAAAAGAATCAAAAACAATCGAAAAAACATCGAAAGGAGTCAATTACAATCGAAAAAACATCGAAAGAAGTCATTTACAATCAAAAAACATCGAAAAGAATCAAAAACAATCGGTAAAACGTCGAAAAGTATCGAAAACAATCGAAAAAACATCGAAAGGAGTCAATTACAATCGAAAAAACATCGATAGGAGTCAATTACAATCGAAAAAACATCGATAGGAGTCAAAAACAATCGATAAAACGTCGAAAAGTATCGAGAACAATCGAAAAAACATCGAAAGGAGTCAATTACAATCGAAAAAACATCGATAGGAGTCAATTACAATCGAAAAAACATCGAAAAGAATCAAAAACAATCGATAAAACGTCAAAAAGTATCGAAAACAATCGAAAAAACATCGAAAGGAGTCAATTACAATCGAAAAAACATCGAAGAGAATCAAAAACAATAGATAAAACGTCGAAAAGTATCGAAAACAATCGAAAAAACATCGAAAGGAGTCAATTACAATCGAAAAAACATCGAAAAGAATCAAAAACAATCGATAAAACGTCGAAAAGTATCGAAAACAATCGAAAAAACATCGAAAGGAGTCAATTACAATCGAAAAAACATCGAAAAGAATCAAAAACAATAGACAAAACGTCGAAAAGTATCGAAAACAATCGAAAAAACACCGAAAGGAGTCAATTACAATCGAAAAAACATCGAAAAGAATCAAAAACAATCGATAAAACGTCGAAAAGTATCAAAAACAATCGAAAAAACATCGAAAGGAGTCAATTACAATCGAAAAAACATCGAAAAGAATCAAAAACAATCGATAAAACGTCGAAAAGTATGGAAAACAATCGAAAAAACATCGAAAGGAGTCAATTACAATCGAAAAAACATCGAAAAGAATCAAAAACAATCGATAAAACGTCGAAAAGTATCAAAAACAATCGAAAAAACATCGAAAGGAGTCAATTACAATCGAAAAAACATCGATAGGAGTCAATTACAATCGAAAAAACATCGAAAAGAATCAAAAACAGTCGATAAAACGTCGAAAAGTATCGAAAACAATCGAAAAAACATCGAAAGGAGTCAATTACAATCGAAAAAACATCGAAAAGAACCAAAAACAGTAGATAAAACGTCGAAAAGTATCGAAAACAATCGAAAAAACATCGAAAGGAGTCAATTACAATCGAAAAAACATCGAAAAGAATCAAAAACAATCGATAAAACGTCGAAAAGTATTGAAAACAATCGAAAAAACATCGAAAGGAGTCAATTACAATCGAAAAAACATCGAAAAGATTCAAAAACAATCGAAAAGAATCAAAAACAATCGATAAAACGTCGAAAAGTATCGAAAACAATCGAAAAAACATCGAAAGGAGTCAATTACAATCGAAAAAACATCGAAGAGAATCAAAAACAATAGCTAAAACGTCGAAAAGTATCGAAAACAATCGAAAAAACATCGAAAGGAGTCAATTACAATCGAAAAAACATCGATAGGAGTCAATTACAATCGAAGAAACATCGAAAAGAATCAAAAACAATCGATAAAACGTCGAAAAGTATCGAAAACAATCGAAAAAACATCGAAAGGAGTCAATTACAATCGAAAAAACATCGATAGGAGTCAATTACAATCGAAAGAACATCGAAAAGAATCAAAAACAATCGATAAAACGTCGAAAAGTATCAAAAACAATCGAAAATACATCGAATGGAGTCAATTACAATCGAAAAAACATCGAAAAGAATCAAAAATAATAGATAAAACGTCGAAAAGTATCGAAAACAATCGAAAAAACATGGAAAGGAGTCAATTACAATCGAAAAAACATCGAAAAGAATCAAAAACAATCGATAAAACGTCGAAAAGTATCAAAAACAATCGAAAAAACATCGAAAAGAGTCAATTACAATCGAAAAAACATCGAAAAGAATCAAAAATAATAGATAAAACGTCGAAAAGTATCGAAAACAATCGAAAAAACATGGAAAGGAGTCAATTACAATCGAAAAAACATCGAAGAGAATGAAAAACGATAGATAAAACGTCGAAAAGTATCGAAATCAATCGAAAAAACATCGAAAGGAGTCAATTACAATCGAAAAAACATCGAAAAGAATCAAAAACAATAGATAAAACGTCGAAAAGTATCGAAAACAATCGAAAAAACATCGAAAGGAGTCAATTACAATCGAAAAAACATCGAAAAGAATCAAAAACAATCGATAAAACGTCGAAAATTATCGAAAACAATCGAAAAACATCGATGGGAGTCAATTACAATCGAAAAAACATCGAAAAGAATCAAAAACAATCGATAAAACGTCGTAAAGTATCGAAAACAATCGAAAAAACATCGAAAGGAGTCAATTACAATCGAAAAAACATCGAAGATAATCAAAAACAATCGATAAGACGTCGAAAAGTATCGAAAACAATCGAAAAAACATCGAAAGGAGTCAATTACAATCGAACAAACATCGATAGGAGTCAATTACAATCGAAAAAACATCGAAAAGAATCAAAAACAATAGATAAAACGTCGAAAAGCATCGAAAACAATCGAAAAAACATCGAAAGGAGTCAATTACAATCGAAAAAACATCGAAAAGAATCAAAAACAATCGATAAAACGTCGAAAAGTATCGAAAGCAATCGAAAAAACCTCGAAAGGAGTCAATTACAATCGAAAAAACATCGAAAGGAGTCAATTACAATCGAAAAAGCATCGAAAAGATTCAAAAACAATCGATAAAACGTCGAAAATTATCGAAAACAATCGAAAAAACATCGATAGGAGTCAATTACAATCGAAAAAACATCGAAAAGAATCAAAAACAATCGATAAAACGTCGAAAAGTATCGAAAACAATGGAAAAAACATGGAAAGGAGTCAATTACAATCGAAAAAACATCGAAGAGAATCAAAAACAATAGATAAAATGTCGAAAAGTATCGAAAACAATCGAAAAAACATCGAAAAGAATCAAAAACAATCGATGGAACGTCGAAAAGTATCGAAAACAATCGAAAAAACATCGAAAAGAATAAAAAACAATCGATAAAACGTCGAAAAGTATCGAAAACAATCAAAAAAAAAACATGGAAATGACTCAATTACAATCGAAAAAACATCGAAAAGAATCATAAACAATCGATAAAACGTCGAAAAGTATCGAAAACAATCGAAAAAACATCGAAAGGAGTCAATTACAATCGAAAAAACATCGAAAAGAATCAAAAACAATCGATAAAACGTCGAAAAGTATCGAAAACAATCGAAAAAACATCGAAAGGAGTCAATTACAATCGAAAAAACATCGAAAAGAATCAAAAACAATCGATAAAACGTCGAAAAGTATCGAAAACAATCGAAAAAACATCGATAGGAGTCAATTACAATCGAAAAAACATCGAAAAGAATCAAAAACAATCGATAAAACGTCGAAAAGTATCGAAAACAATCGAAAAAACATCGAAAGGAGTCAATTACAATCGAAAAAACATCGAAAAAAATCAAACACAATAGATAAAAATTCGTAAAGTATCGAAAACAATCGAAAAAACATCGAAAGGAGTCAATTACAAACGAAAAAACATCGAAAAGAATAAAAAACAATTGATAAAACGTCGAAAAGTATCGAAAACAATCAAAAAAAACATGGAAAACAGTCAATTACAATCGAAAAAACATCGAAAAGAATCATAAACAATCGATAAAACGTCGAAAAGTATCGAAAAAAATCGAAAAAACATCGGAAGGAGTCAATTACAATCGAAAAAACATCGAAAAAAATCAAACACAATCGATAAAACGTCGAAAAGTATCGAAAACAATGGAAAAAACATGGAAAACAGTCAATTACAATCGAAAAAACATCGAAAAGAATCATAAACAATCGATAAAACGTCGAAAAGTATCGAAAAAATCGAAAAAACATCGGGAGGAGTCAATTACAATCGAAAAAACATCGAAAAGAATCAAAAACAATCGATAAAACGTCGAAAAGTATCGAAAACAATCGAAAAAACATCGATAGGAGTCAATTACAATCGAAAAAACATCGAAAAGAATCAAAAACAATCGATAAAACGTCGAAAAGTATCGAAAACAATCGAAAAAACATCGAAAGGAGTCAATTACAATCGAAAAAACATCGAAAAAAATCAAACACAATAGATAAAAATTCGTAAAGTATCGAAAACAATCGAAAAAACATCGAAAGGAGTCAATTACAAACGAAAAAACATCGAAAAGAATAAAAAACAATTGATAAAACGTCGAAAAGTATCGAAAACAATCAAAAAAAACATGGAAAACAGTCAATTACAATCGAAAAAACATCGAAAAGAATCATAAACAATCGATAAAACGTCGAAAAGTATCGAAAAAAATCGAAAAAACATCGGGAGGAGTCAATTACAATCGAAAAAACATCGAAAAGAATCAAAAACAATCGATAAAACGTCGAAAAGTATCGAAAACAATGGAAAAAACATGGAAAACAGTCAATTACAATCGAAAAAACATCGAAAAGAATCATAAACAATCGATAAAACGTCGAAAAGTATCGAAAACAATCGATAAAACGTCGAAAAGTATCGAAAACAATCGAAAAAACATCGAAAGGAGTCAATTACAATCGAAAAACATCGAAAAGAATCAAAAACAATCGATAAAACGTCGAAAAGAATCAAAAACAATCGATAAAACGTCGAAAAGTATCGAAAACAATCGAAAAAACATCGAAAGGAGTCAATTACAATCGAAAAACATCGAAAAGAATCAAAAACAATCGATAAAACGTCGAAAAGAATCAAAAACAATCGATAAAACGTCGAAAAGTATCGAAAACAATCGAAAAAACATCGAAAGGAGTCAATGACAATCGAGAAAACATCGAAAAGAATCAAAAACAATCGATAAAACGTCGAAAAGTATCGAAAACAATCGAAAAAACATCGAATGGAGTCAATTGCAATCGAAAAACATCGATAGGAGTCAATTACAATCGACAAAACATCGAAAAGAATCAAAAACAATCGATAAAACGTCGAAAGTATCGAAAACAATCGAAAAAATATCGAAAGGAGTCAATTACAATCGAAAAAACATCGAAAAGAATCAAAAACAATCGATAAAACGTCGAAAAGTATCGAAAACAATCGAAAAAACATCGAAAGGAGTCAATTACAATCGAAAAAACATCGATAGGAGTCAATTACAATCGAAAAAACATCAAAAAGAATCAAAAACAATCGATAAAAAGTCGAAAAGTATCGAAAACAATCGAAAAAACATCGAAAGGAGTCAATTACAATCGAAAAAACATCGATAGGAGTCAATTACAATCGAAAAAACATCAAAAAGAATCAAAAACAATCGATAAAACGTCGAAAAGTATCGAAAACAATCAAAAAAAACATGGAAAACAGTCAATTACAATCGAAAAAACATCGAAAAGAATCATAAACAATCGATAAAACGTCGAAAAGTATCGAAAAAAATCGAAAAAACATCGGGAGGAGTCAATTACAATCGAAAAAACATCGAAAAGAATCAAAAACAATCGATAAAACGTCGAAAAGTATCGAAAACAATGGAAAAAACATGGAAAACAGTCAATTACAATCGAAAAAACATCGAAAAGAATCAAAAACAATCGATAAAACGTCGAAAAGTATCGAAAACAATCGAAAAAACATCGAAAGGAGTCAATTACAATCGAAAAAACATCGAAAAAAATCAAACACAATAGATAAAAATTCGTAAAGTATCGAAAACAATCGAAAAAACATCGAAAGGAGTCAATTACAAACGAAAAAACATCGAAAAGAATAAAAAACAATTGATAAAACGTCGAAAAGTATCGAAAACAATCAAAAAAAACATGGAAAACAGTCAATTACAATCGAAAAAACATCGAAAAGAATCATAAACAATCGATAAAACGTCGAAAAGTATCGAAAAAATCGAAAAACATCGGGAGGAGTCAATTACAATCGAAAAAACATCGAAAAGAATCAAAAACAATCGATAAAACGTCGAAAAGTATCGAAAACAATGGAAAAAACATGGAAAACAGTCAATTACAATCGAAAAAACATCGAAAAGAATCATAAACAATCGATAAAACGTCGAAAAGTATCGAAAAAAATCGAAAAAACATCGGGAGGAGTCAATTACAATCGAAAAAACATCGAAAAGAATCAAAAACAATCGATAAAACGTCGAAAAGTATCGAAAACAATCGACAAAACATCGAAAATTATCGAAAACCATCGAAAAAACATCGAAAATAGTCAATTACAAACGAAAAAACGACGAAAAGTATCGAAAACAATCGAAAAAACATGGAAAAAAGTCAATTACCATCGAAAAAACATCGAAATGAATCAAAGACAATCGATAAATCGTCGAAAAGTTTTCAAAACAATCGAAAAAACATCGAAAACTATCGAAAACAATCGAAAAAACATCGAAAAGAATCAAAAACAATCGATAAAACGTCGAAAAGTATCGAAATTACAATCGAAAAAACATCGAAAGGAGTCAATTACAATCGAAAAAACATCGAAAAGAGCCAAAACAGTCGATAAAACGTCGAAAAGTATCGAAAACCATCGAAAAAACATCGAAAAGAGTCAATTACAATCGAAAAAACATCGAAAAGAATCAAAAACAATCGATAAAACGTCGAAAAGTATCGAGAACAATCGAAAGGAGTCAATTACAATCGAAAAAACATCGAAAGGAGTCAATTACAATCGAAAAACATCGATAGGAGTCAATTACAATCGAAAAAACATCGAAAAGAGTCAAAAACAGTCGATAAAACGTCGAAAAGTATCGAAAACCATCGAAAAAACATCGAAAAGAGTCAATTACAATCGAAAAAACATCGAAAAGAATCAAAAACAATCGATAAAACGTCGAAAAGTATCGAGAACAATCGAAAAAACATCGAAAGGAGACAATTACAATCGAAAAAACATGGAAGAGAATCAAAAACAATCCATAAAACGTCGAAAAGTATCGAAAACAATCGATAAAACGTCGAAAAGTATCGAAAACAATCGAAAAAACATCGAAAGGAGTCAATTACAATCGAAAAACATCGAAAAGAATCAAAAGCAATCGATAAAACGTCGAAAAGAATCAAAAACAATCGATAAACGTCGAAAAGTATCGAAAACAATCAAAAAAAACATCGAAAGGAGTCAATTACAATCGAAAAAACATCGAAAAGAATCAAAAACAATCGATAAAACGTCAAAAAGTATCGAAAACAATCGAAAAAACATCGAAAGGAGTCAATTACAATCGAAAAAACATCGATAGGAGTCAATTACAATCGAAAAAACTTCAAAAAGAATCAAAAACAATCGATAAAACGTCGAAAAGTATCGAAAACAATCGAAAAAACATCGAAAGGAGTCAATTACAATCGAAAAAACATCGAAAAGAATCAAAAACAATCGATAAAACGTCGAAAAGTATCGAAAGCAATCGAAAAAACCTCGAAAGGAGTCAATTACAATCGAAAAAACATCGAAAGGAGTCAATTACAATCGAAAAAGCATCGAAAAGATTCAAAAACAATCGATAAAACGTCGAAAATTATCGAAAACAATCGAAAAAACATCGATAGGAGTCAATTACAATCGAAAAAACATCGAAAAGAATAAAAAACAATCGATAAAACGTCGAAAAGTATCGAAAACAATCAAAAAAAACATGGAAATGAGTCAATTACAATCGACAAAACATCGAAAAGAATCAAAAACAATCGATAAAACGTCGAAAAGTATCGAAAACAATCGAAAAAACATCGATAGGAGTCAATTGCAATCGAAAAAACATCGAAAAGAATCAAAAACAATCGATAAAACGTCGAAAAGTATCGAAAACAATCGAAAAAACATCGAAAAGAATCAAAAACAATTGATAAAACGTCGAAAAGTATCGAAAACAATCGAAAAAACATCGATAGGAGTCAATTACAATCGAAAAAACATCGAAAAGAATCAAAAACAATCGATAAAACGTCGAAAAGTATCGAAAACAATCGAAAAAACATCGAAAGGAGTCAATTACAATCGAAAAAACATCGAAAAAAATCAAACACAATAGATAAAAATTCGTAAAGTATCGAAAACAATCGAAAAAACATCGAAAGGAGTCAATTACAAACGAAAAAACATCGAAAAGAATAAAAAACAATTGATAAAACGTCGAAAAGTATCGAAAACAATCAAAAAAAACATGGAAAACAGTCAATTACAATCGAAAAAACATCGAAAAGAATCATAAACAATCGATAAAACGTCGAAAAGTATCGAAAAAAATCGAAAAAACATCGGGAGGAGTCAATTACAATCGAAAAAACATCGAAAAGAATCAAAAACAATCGATGAAACGTCGAAAAGTATCGAAAACAATCGACAAAACATCGAAAATTATCGAAAACCATCGAAAAAACATCGAAAATAGTCAATTACAAACGAAAAAACGACGAAAAGTATCGAAAACAATCGAAAAAACATGGAAAAAAGTCAATTACCATCGAAAAAACATCGAAATGAATCAAAGACAATCGATAAATCGTCGAAAAGTTTCCAAAACAATCGAAAAAACATCGAAAGGAGTCAATTACAATCGAAAAAGCATCGAAAGGAGTCAATTACAATCGAAAAAACATCGAAAGGAGTCAATTACAATCGAAAAAACATCGAAAAGAGCCAAAACAGTCGATAAAACGTCGAAAAGTATCGAAAACCATCGAAAAAACATCGAAAAGAGTCAATTACAATCGAAAAAACATCGAAAAGAATCAAAAACAATCGATAAAACGTCGAAAAGTATCGAGAACAATCGAAAAAACATCGAAAGGAGTCAATTACAATCAAAAAAACATCGAAAAGAATCAAAAACAATCCATAAAACGTCGAAAAGTATCGAAAACAATCGATAAAACGTCGAAAAGTATCGAAAACAATCGAAAAAACATCGAAAGGAGTCAATTACAATCGAAAAACATCGATAGGAGTCAATTACAATCGAAAAAACATCGATAGGAGTCAACTACAATCGAAAAAACATCGAAAAGAATCAAAAACAATCGATAAAACGTCGAAAAGTATCGAAAACAATCGAAAAAACATCGATAGAAGTCAACTACAATCGAAAAAACATCGAAAAGAATCAAAAACAATCGATAAAACGTCGAAAAGTATCGAAAACAATCGAAAAAACATCGAAAGGAGTCAATTACAATCGAAAAAACATCGATAGGAGTCAATTACAATCGAAAAAACTTCAAAAAGAATCAAAAACAATCGATAAAACGTCGAAAAGTATCGAAAACAATCAAAAAAAACATCGAAAGGAGTCAATTACAATCGAAAAAACATTGAAAAGAATCAAAATCAATCCATAAAACGTCGAAAAGAATCAAAAACAATCGATAAACGTCGAAAAGTATCGAAAACAATCAAAAAAAACATCGAAAGGAGTCAATTACAATCGAAAAAACATCGAAAAGAATCAAAAACAATCGATAAAACGTCAAAAAGTATCGAAAACAATCGAAAAAACATCGAAAGGAGTCAATTATAATCGAAAAAACATCGATAGGAGTCAATTACAATCGAAAAAACTTCAAAAAGAATCAAAAACAATCGATAAAACGTCGAAAAGTATCGAAAACAATCGAAAAAACATCGAAAGGAGTCAATTACAATCGAAAAAACATAGATAGGAGTCAATTACAATCGAAAAAACATCGAAAAGAATCAAAAACAATCGATAAAACGTCAAAAAGTATCGAAAACAATCGAAAAAACATCGAAAGGAGTCAATTACAATCGAAAAACATCGATAGGAGTCAATTACAATCGAAAAAACATCGAAAAGAATCAAAAACAATCGATAAAACGTCGAAAAGTATCGAAAACAATCGAAAAAAACATCGAAAGGAGTCAATTACAATCGAAAAACATCGATAGGAGTCAATTACAATCGAAAAAACATCGAAAAGAATCAAAAACAATCGATAAAACGTCGAAAAGTATTGAAAACAATCGAAAAAAACATCGAAAGGAGTCAATTACAATCGAAAAAACATCGATAGGAGTCAATAACAATCGAAAAAACATCGAAAAGAATCAAAAACATTCGATAAAGCGTCGAAAAGTATCGAAAACAATCGAAAAAACATCGAAAGGAGTCAATTACAATCGAAAAAACATCGAAAAGAATCAAAAACAATCGATAAAACGTCGAAAAGTATCGAAAACAATCGAAAAAACATCGAAAGGAGTCAATTACAATCGAAAACATCGATAGGAGTCAATTACAATCGAAAAACTTCAAAAGAATCAAAACAATCGATAAAACGTCGAAAAGTATCGAAAACAATCAAAAAAAACATCGAAAGGAGTCAATTACAATCGAAAAAACATTGAAAAGAATCAAAATCAATCCATAAAAGAAAGGAGTCAATTACAATCGAAAAAACATCGATAGGAGTCAATAACAATCGAAAAAACATCGAAAAGAATCAAAAACATTCGATAAAGCGTCGAAAAGTATCGAAAACAATCGAAAAAACATCGAAAGGAGTCAATTACAATCGAAAAAACATCGAAAAGAATCAAAAACAATCGATAAAACGTCGAAAAGTATCGAAAACAATCGAAAAAACATCGAAAGGAGTCAATTACAATCGAAAAACATCGATAGGAGTCAATTACAATCGAAAAAACTTCAAAAAGAATCAAAAACAATCGATAAAACGTCGAAAAGTATCGAAAACAATCAAAAAAAACATCGAAAGGAGTCAATTACAATCGAAAAAACATTGAAAAGAATCAAAATCAATCCATAAAACGTCGAAAAGAATCAAAAACAATCGATAAACGTCGAAAAGTATCGAAAACAATAAAAAAAAACATCGAAAGGAGTCAATTACAATCGAAAAAACATCGAAAAGAATCAAAAACAATCGATAAAACGTCAAAAAGTATCGAAAACAATCGAAAAAACATCGAAAGGAGTCAATTACAATCGAAAAAACATCGATAGGAGTCAATTACAATCGAAAAAACATCGAAAAGAATCAAAAACAATCGATAAAACGTCGAAAAGTATCGAAAACAATCGAAAAAACATCGAAAGGAGTCAATTACAATCGAAAAACATCGATAGGAGTCAATTACAATCGAAAAAACATCGAAAAGAATCAAAAACAATCGATAAAACGTCAAAAAGTATCGAAAACAATCGAAAAACATCGAAAGGAGTCAATTACAATCGAAAAAACATCGATAGGAGTCAATTACAATCGAAAAAACATCGAAAAGAATCAAAAACAATCGATAAAACGTCGAAAAGTATCGAAAACAATCGAAAAACATCGAAAGGAGTCAATTACAATCGAAAAAACATCGATAGGAGTCAATTACAATCGAAAAAACATCGAAAAGAATCAAAAACAATCGATAAAACGTCGAAAAGTATTGAAAACAATCGAAAAAAAACATCGAAAGGAGTCAATTACAATCGAAAAAACATCGATAGGAGTCAATAACAATCGAAAAAACATCGAAAAGAATCAAAAACATTCGATAAAGCGTCGAAAAGTATCGAAAACAATCGAAAAAACATCGAAAGGAGTCAATTACAATCGAAAAAACATCGAAAAGAATCAAAAACAATCGATAAAACGTCGAAAAGTATCGAAAACAATCGAAAAAACATCGAAAGGAGTCAATTACAATCGAAAAAACATCGATAGGAGTCAACTACAATCGAAAAAACATCGAAAAGAATCAAAAACAATTGATAAAACGTCGAAAAGTATCGAAAACAATCGAAAAAACATCGAAATGAGTCAATTACAATCGAAAAAACATCGAAAAGAATCAAAAACAATCGATAAAACGTCGAAAAGAATCGAAAACAATCGATAAAACGTCGAAAAGTATCGAAAACAATCGAAAAAACATCGAAAGGAGTCATTTACAATCAAAAAACATCGAAAAGAATCGAAAACAATCGAAAAAACATCGAAAGGAGTCAATTACAATCGAAAAAACATCGATAGGAGTCAACTACAATCGAAAAAACATCGAAAAGATTCAAAAACAATCGATAAAACGTCGAAAAGTATCGAGAACAATCGAAAAAACATCGAAAGGAGTCAATTACAATCGAAAAAACATCGAAAAGAATCAAAAACAATCGATAAAACGTCGAAAAGTATCGAAAACAATCGAAAAAACATCGAAAGGAGTAAATTACAATCGAAAAAACATCGAAGAGAATCAAAAACAATAGATGAAACGTCGAAAAGTATCGAGAACAATCGAAAAAACATCGAAAGGAGTCAATTACAATCGAAAAAACATCGATAGGAGTCAATTACAATCGAAAAAACATCGAAAAGAATCAAAAACAATCGATAAAACGTCGAAAACTATCGAAAGCAATCGAAAAAACATCGAAAGGAGTCAATTACAATCGAAAAAACATCGAAAGGAGTCAATTACAATCGAAAAAACATCGATAGGAGTCAATTACAATCGAAAAAACATCGAAAAGAATCAAAAACAATCGATAAAACGTCGAAAAGTATCGAAAACAATCGAAAAAACAACGAAAGGAGTAAATTACAATCGAAAAAACATCGAAGAGAATCAAAAACAATAGATGAAACGTCGAAAAGTATCGAGAACAATCGAAAAAACATCGAAAGGAGTCAATTACAATCGAAAAAACATCGATAGGAGTCAATTACAATCGAAAAAACATCGAAAAGAATCAAAAACAATCGATAAAACGTCGAAAACTATCGAAAACAATCGAAAAAACATCGAAAGGAGTCAATTACAATCGAAAAAACATCGAAAGGAGTCAATTACAATCGAAAAAACATCGATAGGAGTCAATTACAATCGAAAAAACATCGAAAAGAATCAAAAACAATCGATAAAACGTCGAAAAGTATCGAAAACAATCGAAAAAACATCGAAAGGAGTCAATTACAATCGAAAAAACATCGATAGGAGTCAATTACAATCGATAAAACGTCGAAAATTATCGAAAACAATCGAAAAAACATCGAATGGAGTCAATTACAATCGAAACAACATCGAAAAGAATCAAAAACAATCGATAAAACGTCGAAAAGTATCGAAAACAATCGAAAAAACATCGAAAGGAGTCAATTACAATCGAAAAAACATCGAAGAGAATCAAAAACAATAGATGAAACGTCGAAAAGTATCGAAAACAATCGAAAAAACATCGAAAGGAGTCAATTACAATCGAAAAAACATCGATAGGAGTCAGTTACAATCGAAAGAACATCAAAAAGAATCAAAAACAATCGATAAAACGTCGAAAAGTATCGAAAACAATCGAAAAAACATCGAAAGGAGTCAATTAAAATCGAAAAAACATCGAAAGGAGTCAATTACAATCGAAAAAACATCGAAAAGAATCAAAAACAATCGATAAAACATCGAAAAGTATCGAAAACAATCGAAAAAACATCGAAAAGAGTCAATTACAATCGAAAAAACATCGAAAAGAATCAAAAACAATAGATAAAACGTCGAAAAGTATCGAAAACAATCGAAAAAACATCGAAAGGAGTCAATTACAATCGAAAAAACATCGAAAAGAATCAAAAACAATCGATAAAACGTCGAAAAGTATCGAAAACAATCGAAAAAACATCGAAAGGAGTCAATTACAATCGAAAAAACATCGAAAAGAACCAAAAACAATAGATAAAACGTTGAAAAGTATCGAAAACAATCGAAAAAACATCGAAAGGAGTCAATTACAATCGAAAAAACTTCGAAAAGAATCAAAAACAATCGATAAAACGTCGAAAAGTATCGAAAACAATCGAAAAAACATCGAAAGGAGTCAATTACAATCGAAAAAACATCGATAGGAGTCAATTACAATCGAAAAAACATCGAAAAGAATCAAAAACTATCGATAAAACGTCGAAAACTATCGAAAACAATCGAAAAAACATCGAAAGGAGTCAATTACAATCGAAAAAACATCGAAAGGAGTCAATTACAATCGAAAAAACATCGATAGGAGTCAATTACAATCGAAAAAACATCGAAAAGAATCAAAAACAATCGATAAAACGTCGAAAAGTATCGAAAACAATCGAAAAAACATCGAAAGGAGTCAATTACAATCGAAAAAACATCGAAAGGAGTCAATTACAATCGAAAAAACGTCGAAAATTATCGAAAACAATCGAAAAAACATCGAAAGGAGTCAATTACAATCGAAACAACATCGAAAAGAATCAAAAACAATCGATAAAACGTCGAAAAGTATCGAAAACAATCGAAAAAACATCGAAAGGAGTCAATTACAATCGAAAAAACATCGAAGAGAATCAAAAACAATAGATGAAACGTCGAAAAGTATCGAAAACAATCGAAAAAACATCGAAAGGAGTCAATTACAATCGAAAAAATATCGATAGGAGTCAATTACAATCGAAAGAACATCAAAAAGAATCAAAAACAATCGATAAAACGTCGAAAAGTATCGAAAACAATCGAAAAAACATCGAAAGGAGTCAATTAAAATCGAAAAAACATCGATAGGAGTCAATTACAATCGAAAAAACATCGAAAAGAATCAAAATCAATCGATAAAACATCGAAAAGTATCGAAAACAATCGAAAAAACATCGAAAAGAGTCAATTACAATCGAAAAAACATCGAGAAGAATCAAAAACAATAGATAAAACGCCGAAAAGTATCGAAAACAATCGAAAAAACATCGAAAGGAGTCAATTACAATCGAAAAAACATCGAAAAGAGTCAAAAACAATCGATAAAACGTCGAAAAGTATCGAAAACAATCGAAAAAACATCGAAAGGAGTCAATTACAATCGAAAAAACATCGAAAAGAACCAAAAACAATAGATAAAACGTCGAAAAGTATCGAAAACAATCGAAAAAACATCGAAAGGAGTCAATTACAATCGAAAAAACTTCGAAAAGAATCAAAAACAATCGATAAAACGTCGAAAAGTATTGAAAACAATCGAAAAAACATCGAAAGGAGTCAATTACAATCGAAAAAACATCGAAAAGAACCAAAAACAATCGATAAAACGTCGAAAATTATCGAAAACAATCGAAAAAACATCGAAAGGAGTCAATTACAATCGAAAAAACATCGAAAAGAATCAAAAACAATCGATAAAACGTCGAAAAGTATCGAAAACAATCGAAAAAACATCGAAAGGAGTCAATTACAATCGAAAAAACATCGAAGAGATTCAAAAACAATAGATGAAACGTCGAAAAGTATCGAAAACAATCAAAAAAAACATGGAAAACAGTCAATTACAATCGAAAAAACATCGAAAAGAATCATAAACAATCGATAAAACGTCGAAAAGTATCGAAAACAATCGAAAAAACATCGAAAGGAGTCAATTACAATCGAAAAAACATCGAAAAGAATCAAAAACAATCGATGAAACGTCGAAAAGTATCGAAAACCATCGAAAAAACATCGAAAAGAGTCAATTACAATCGAAAAACATCGATGGGAGTCAATTACAATCGAAAAAACATCGAAAAGAGTCAAAAACAGTCGATAAAACGTCGAAAAGTATCGAAAACCATCGAAAAAACATCGAAAAGAGTCAATTACAATCGAAAAAACATCGAAAGGAGTCAATTACAATCGAAAAACATCGATAGGAGTCAATTGCAATCGAAAAAACATCGAAAAGAGTCAAAAACAGTCGATAAAACGTCGAAAAGTATCGAAAACAATCGAAAAAACATCGAAAGGAGTCAATTACAATCGAAAAAACATCGATAGGAGTCAATTACAATCGAAAAAACTTCAAAAACAATCGATAAAACGTCGAAAAGTATCGAAAACAATCGAAAAAACATCGAAAGGAGTCAATTACAATCGAAAAAACATCGATAGGAGTCAATTACAATCGAAAAAACATCGAAAAGAATCAAAAACAATCGATAAAACGTCAAAAAGTATCGAAAACAATCGAAAAAACATCGAAAGGAGTCAATTACAATCGAAAAAACATCGATAGGAGTCAATTACAATCGAAAAAACATCGAAAAGAATCAAAAACAATCGATAAAACGTCGAAAAGTATCGAAAACAATCGAAAAAACATCGAAAAGAATCAAAAACAATCGATAAAACGTCAAAAAGTATCGAAAACAATCGAAAAAACATCGAAAGGAGTCAATTACAATCGAAAAAACATCGATAGGAGTCAATTACAATCGAAAAAACATCGAAAAGAATCAAAAACAATCGATAAAACGTCGAAAAGTATCGAAAACAATCGAAAAAACATCGAAAGGAGTCAATTACAATCGAAAAAACATCGATAGGAGTCAATTACAATCGAAAAAACATCGAAAAGAATCAAAAACAATCGATAAAACGTCAAAAAGTATCGAAAACAATCGAAAAAACATCGAAAGGAGTCAATTACAATCAAAAAAACATCGAAAAGAATCAAAAACAATCGATGAAATGTCGAAAAGTATCGAAAACAATCGACAAAACATCGAAAATTTTCGAAAACCATCGAAAAAACATCGAAAATAGTCAATTACAAACGAAAAAACGACGAAAAATATCGAAAACAATCGAAAAAACATGGAAAAAAGTCAATTACCATCGAAAAAACATCGAAATGAATCAAAGACAATCGATAAATCGTCGAAAAGTTTCCAAAACAATCGAAAAAACATCGAAAACTATCGAAAACATTCGAAAAAACATCGAAAAGAATCAAAAACAATCGATAAAACGTCGAAAAGTATCGAAAACAATCGAAAAAACATCGAAAGGAGTCAATTACAATCGAAAAAACATCGAAAGGAGGCAATTACAATCGAAAAAACATCGATAGGAGTCAATAACAATCGAAAAAACATCGTAAAGAGCCAAAACAGTCGATAAAACGTCGAAAAGTATCGAAAACCATCGAAAAAACATCGAAAAGAGTCAATTACAATTGAAAAAACATCGAAAAGAGTCAAAAACAGTCGACAAAACGTCGAAAAGTATTGAAAACAATCGAAAAAACATCGAAAGGAGTCAATTACAATCGAAAAAACATCGAAAAGAACCAAAAACAATCGATAAAACGTCGAAAAGTATCGAAAACAATCGAAAAAACATCGAAAGGAGTCAATTACAATCGAAAAACATCGAAAAGAATCAAAAACAATCGATAAAACGTCGAAAAGTATCGAAAACAATCGAAAAAACATCGAAAGGAGTCAATTACAATCGAAAAAACATCGAAAAGAATCAAAAACAATCGATGAAACGTCGAAAAGTATCGAAAACAATCAAAAAAAACATGGAAAACAGTCAATTACAATCGAAAAAACATCGAAAAGAATCATAAACAATCGATAAAACGTCGAAAAGTATCGAAAACAATCGAAAAAACATCGAAAGGAGTCAATTACAATCGAAAAAACATCGAAAAGAATCAAAAACAATCGATGAAACGTCGAAAAGTATCGAAAACAATCGAAAAAACATCGAAAGGAGTCAATTACAATCGAAAAAACATCGATAGGAGTCAATTACATTCGAAAAAACTTCAAAAACAATCGATAAAACGTCGAAAAGTATCGAAAACAATCGAAAAAACATCGAAAGGAGTCAATTACAATCGAAAAAACATCGATAGGAGTCAATTACAATCGAAAAAACATCGAAAAGAATCAAAAACAATCGATAAAACGTCAAAAAGTATCGAAAACAATCGAAAAAACATCGAAAGGAGTCAATTACAATCGAAAAAACATCGATAGGAGTCAATTACAATCGAAAAAACATCGATAGGAGTCAATTACAATCGAAAAAACATCGAAAAGAATCAAAAACAATCGATAAAACGTCGAAAAGTATCGAAAACAATCGAAAAAACATCGAAAGGAGTCAATTACAATCGAAAAAACATCGAAAGGAGTCAATTACAATCGAAAAAACGTCGAAAATTATCGAAAACAATCGAAAAAACATCGAAAGGAGTCAATTACAATCGAAACAACATCGAAAAGAATCAAAAACAATCGATAAAACGTCAAAAAGTATCGAAAACAATCGAAAAAACATCGAAAGGAGTCAATTACAATCAAAAAAACATCGAAAAGAATCAAAAACAATCGATGAAACGTCGAAAAGTATCGAAAACAATCGACAAAACATCGAAAATTTTCGAAAACCATCGAAAAAACATCGAAAATAGTCAATTACAAACGAAAAAACGACGAAAAGTATCGAAAACAATCGAAAAAACATGGAAAAAAGTCAATTACCATCGAAAAAACATCGAAATGAATCAAAGACAATCGATAAATCGTCGAAAAGTTTCCAAAACAATCGAAAAAACATCGAAAACTATCGAAAACAATCGAAAAAACATCGAAAAGAATCAAAAACAATCGATAAAACGTCGAAAAGTATCGAAAACAATCGAAAAAACATCGAAAGGAGTCAATTACAATCGAAAAAACATCGAAAGGAGGCAATTACAATCGAAAAAACATCGATAGGAGTCAATAACAATCGAAAAAACATCGAAAAGAGCCAAAACAGTCGATAAAACGTCGAAAAGTATCGAAAACCATCGAAAAAACATCGAAAAGAATCAATTACAATCGAAAAAACATCGAAAAGAATCAAAAACAATCGATAAAACGTCGAAAAGTATCGAGAACAATCGAAAAAACATCGAAAGGAGTCAATTACAATCGAAAAACATCGATAGGAGTCAATTACAATCGAAAAAACATCGAAAAGAGTCAAAAACAGTCGACAAAACGTCGAAAAGTATCGAAAACCATCGAAAAAACATCGAAAAGAGTCAATTACAATCGAAAAAACATCGAAAAGAATCAAAAACAATCGATAAAACGTCGAAAAGTATCGAGAACAATCGAAAAAACATCGAAAGGAGACAATTACAATCGAAAAAACATTGAAAAGAATCAAAAACAATCCATAAAACGACGAAAAGTATCGAAAACAATCGATAAAACGTCGAAAAGTATCGAAAACAATCGAAAAAACATCGAAAGGAGTCAATTACAATCGAAAAACATCGAAAAGAATCAAAAACAATCGATAAAACGTCGAAAAGAATCAAAAACAATCGATAAACGTCGAAAAGTATCGAAAACAATCAAAAAAACATCGAAAGGAGTCAATTACAATCGAAAAAACATCGAAAAGAATCAAAAACATTCGATAAAACGTCGAAAAGTATCGAAAACAATCGAAAAAACATCGAAAGGAGTCAATTACAATCGAAAAAACATCGAAAAGAATCAAAAACAATCGATAAAACGTCAAAAAGTATCGAAAACAATCGAAAAAACATCGAAAAGGAGTCGAATTACAATCAAAAAAACATCGAAAGGAGTCAATTACAATCGAAAAACGTCGAAAATTATCGAAAACAATCGAAAAAACATCGAAAGGAGTCAATTACAATCGAAACAACATCGAAAAGAATCAAAAACAATCGATAAAACGTCAAAAAGTATCGAAAACAATCGAAAAAACATCGAAAGGAGTCAATTACAATCAAAAAAACATCGAAAAGAATCAAAAACAATCGATGAAACGTCGAAAAGTATCGAAAACAATCGACAAAACATCGAAAATTTTCGAAAACCATCGAAAAACATCGAAAATAGTCAATTACAAACGAAAAAACGACGAAAAGTATCGAAAACAATCGAAAAACATGGAAAAAGTCAATTACCATCGAAAAAACATCGAAATGAATCAAAGACAATCGATAAATCGTCGAAAAGTTTCCAAAACAATCGAAAAAACATCGAAAACTATCGAAAACAATCGAAAAAACATCGAAAAGAATCAAAAACAATCGATAAAACGTCGAAAAGTATCGAAAACAATCGAAAAAACATCGAAAGGAGGCAATTACAATCGAAAAAACATCGAAAAGAGTCAATAACAATCGAAAAAACATCGAAAAGAGCCAAAACAGTCGATAAAACGTCGAAAAGTATCGAAAACCATCGAAAAAACATCGAAAAGAGTCAATTACAATCGAAAAAACATCGAAAAGAATCAAAAACAATCGATAAAACGTCGAAAAGTAGTCAATTACAATCGAAAAAACATCGATAGGAGTCAATTACAATCGAAAAACATCGATAGGAGTCAATTACAATCGAAAAAACATCGAAAAGAGTCAAAAACAGTCGACAAAACGTCGAAAAGTATCGAAAACAATCGAAAAAACATCGAAAAGAGTCAATTACAATCGAAAAAACATCGAAAAGAATCAAAAACAATCGATAAAACGTCGAAAAGTATCGAGAACAATCGAAAAAACATCGAAAGGAGACAATTACAATCGAAAAAACATTGAAAAGAATCAAAAACAATCCATAAAACGACGAAAAGTATCGAAAACAATCGATAAAACGTCAATTACAATCAAAAAAACATCGAAAAGAATCAAAAACAATCGATGAAACGTCGAAAAGTATCGAAAACAATCGACAAAACATCGAAAATTTTCGAAAACCATCGAAAAAACATCGAAAATAGTCAATTACAAACGAAAAAACGACGAAAAGTATCGAAAACAATCGAAAAAACATGGAAAAAAGTCAATTACCATCGAAAAAACATCGAAATGAATCAAAGACAATCGATAAATCGTCGAAAAGTTTCCAAAACAATCGAAAAAACATCGAAAACTATCGAAAACAATCGAAAAAACATCGAAAAGAATCAAAAACAATCGATAAAACGTCGAAAAGTATCGAAAACAATCGAAAAAACATCGAAAGGAGTCAATTACAATCGAAAAAACATCGAAAGGAGGCAATTACAATCGAAAAAACATCGATAGGAGTCAATAACAATCGAAAAAACATCGAAAAGAGCCAAAACAGTCGATAAAACGTCGAAAAGTATCGAAAACCATCGAAAAAACATCGAAAAGAATCAATTACAATCGAAAAAACATCGAAAAGAATCAAAAACAATCGATAAAACGTCGAAAAGTATCGAGAACAATCGAAAAAACATCGAAAGGAGTCAATTACAATCGAAAAACATCGATAGGAGTCAATTACAATCGAAAAAACATCGAAAAGAGTCAAAAACAGTCGACAAAACGTCGAAAAGTATTGAAAACCATCGAAAAAACATCGAAAAGAGTCAATTACAATCGAAAAAACATCGAAAAGAATCAAAAACAATCGATAAAACGTCGAAAAGTATCGAGAACAATCGAAAAAACATCGAAAGGAGACAATTACAATCGAAAAAACATTGAAAAGAATCAAAAACAATCCATAAAACGACGAAAAGTATCGAAAACAATCGATAAAACGTCGAAAAAATTCGAAAACAATCGAAAAAACATCGAAAGGAGTCAATTACAATCGAAAAACATCGAAAAGAATCAAAAACAATCGATAAAACGTCGAAAAGAATCAAAAACAATCGATAAACGTCGAAAAGTATCGAAAACAATCAAAAAAAACATCGAAAGGAGTCAATTACAATCGAAAAAACATCGAAAAGAATCAAAAACATTCGATAAAGCGTCGAAAAGTATCGAAAACAATCGAAAAAACATCGAAAGGAGTCAATTACAATCGAAAAAACATCGAAAAGAATCAAAAACAATCGATAAAACGTCGAAAAGTATCGAAAACAATCGAAAAAACATCGAAAGGAGTCAATTACAATCGAAAAACATCGATAGGAGTCAATTACAATCCAAAAAACTTCAAAAAGAATAAAAAACAATCGATTAAACGTCGAAAAGTATCGAAAACAATCAAAAAAAACATCGAAAGGAGTCAATTACAATCGAAAAAACATTGAAAAGAATCAAAATCAATCCATAAAACGTCGAAAAGAATCAAAAACAATCGATAAACGTCGAAAAGTATCGAAAACAATCAAAAAAACATCGAAAGGAGTCAATTACAATCGAAAAAACATCGAAAAGAATCAAAAACAATCGATAAAACGTCAAAAAGTATCGAAAACAATCGAAAAAACATCGAAAGGAGTCAATTACAATCGAAAAAACATCGATAGGAGTCAATTACAATCGAAAAAACATCGAAAAGAATCAAAAACAATCGATAAAACGTCGAAAAGTATCGAAAACAATCGAAAAAACATCGAAAGGAGTCAATTACAATCGAAAAAACATCGATAGGAGTCAATTACAATCGAAAAAACATCGAAAAGAATCAAAAACAATCGATAAAACGTCAAAAAGTATCGAAAACAATCGAAAAAACATCGAAAGGAGTCAATTACAATCGAAAAAACATCGATAGGAGTCAATTACAATCGAAAAAACATCGAAAAGAATCAAAAACAATCGATAAAACGTCGAAAAGTATCGAAAACAATCGAAAAAACATCGAAAGGAGTCAATTACAATCGAAAAAACATCGATAGGAGTCAATTACAATCGAAAAAACATCGAAAAGAATCAAAAACAATCGATAAAACGTCGAAAAGTATTGAAAACAATCGAAAAAAAACATCGAAAGGAGTCAATTACAATCGAAAAAAACATCGATAGGAGTCAATAACAATCGAAAAAACATCGAAAAGAATCAAAAACATTCGATAAAGCGTCGAAAAGTATCGAAAACAATCGAAAAAACATCGAAAGGAGTCAATTACAATCGAAAAAACATCGAAAAGAATCAAAAACAATCGATAAAACGTCGAAAAGTATCGAAAACAATCGAAAAAACATCGAAAGGAGTCAATTACAATCGAAAAAACATCGATAGGAGTCAACTACAATCGAAAAAACATCGAAAAGAATCAAAAACAATTGATAAAACGTCGAAAAGTATCGAAAACAATCGAAAAAACATCGAAATTAGTCAATTACAATCGAAAAAACATCGAAAAGAATCAAAAACAATCGATAAAACGTCGAAAAGAATCGAAAACAATCGATAAAACGTCGAAAAGTATCGAAAACAATCGAAAAAACATCGAAAGGAGTCATTTACAATCAAAAAACATCGAAAAGAATCAAAAACAATCGATAAAACGTCGAAAAGTATCGAAAACAATCGAAAAAACATCGAAAGGAGTCAATTACAATCGAAAAAACATCGATAGGAGTCAATTACAATCGAAAAAACATCGAAAAGAATCAAAAACAATCGATAAAACGTCGAAAACTATCGAAAACAATCGAAAAAACATCGAAAGGAGTCAATTACAATCGAAAAAACATCGAAAGGAGTCAATTACAATCGAAAAAACATCGAAAAGAATCAAAAACAATCGATGAAACGTCGAAAAGTATCGAAAACAATCGAAAAAACATCGAAAGGAGTAAATTACAATCGAAAAAACATCGAAGAGAATCAAAAACAATAGATGAAACGTCGAAAAGTATCGAGAACAATCGAAAAAACATCGAAAGGAGTCAATTACAATCGAAAAAACATCGATAGGAGTCAATTACAATCGAAAAAACATCGAAAAGAATCAAAAACAATCGATAAAACGTCGAAAACTATCGAAAACAATCGAAAAAACATCGAAAGGAGTCAATTACAATCGAAAAACATCGAAAAGCATCAAAAACAATCGATAAAACGTCGAAAAGAATCAAAAACAATCGATAAACGTCGAAAAGTATCGAAAACAATCAAAAAAAACATCGAAAGGAGTCAATTACAATCGAAAAAACATCGAAAAGAATCAAAAACATTCGATAAAGCGTCGAAAAGTATCGAAAACAATCGAAAAAACATCGAAAGGAGTCAATTACAATCGAAAAAACATCGAAAAGAATCAAAAACAATCGATAAAACGTCGAAAAGTATCGAAAACAATCGAAAAAACATCGAAAGGAGTCAATTACAATCGAAAAACATCGATAGGAGTCAATTACAATCGAAAAAACTTCAAAAAGAATCAAAAACAATCGATAAAACGTCGAAAAGTATCGAAAACAATCAAAAAAAACATCGAAAGGAGTCAATTACAATCGAAAAAACATTGAAAAGAATCAAAATCAATCCATAAAACGTCGAAAAGAATCAAAAACAATCGATAAACGTCGAAAAGTATCGAAAACAATCAAAAAAAACATCGAAAGGAGTCAATTACAATCGAAAAAACATCGAAAAGAATCAAAAACAATCGATAAAACGTCAAAAAGTATCGAAAACAATCGAAAAACATCGAAAGGAGTCAATTACAATCGAAAAAACATCGATAGGAGTCAATTACAATCGAAAAAACATCGAAAAGAATCAAAAACAATCGATAAAACGTCGAAAAGTATCGAAAACAATCGAAAAAACATCGAAAGGAGTCAATTACAATCGAAAAAACATCGATAGGAGTCAATTACAATCGAAAAAACATCGAAAAGAATCAAAAACAATCGATAAAACGTCAAAAAGTATCGAAAACAATCGAAAAAACATCGAAAGGAGTCAATTACAATCGAAAAAACATCGATAGGAGTCAATTACAATCGAAAAAACATCGAAAAGAATCAAAAACAATCGATAAAACGTCGAAAAGTATCGAAAACAATCGAAAAAACATCGAAAGGAGTCAATTACAATCGAAAAACATCGATAGGAGTCAATTACAATCGAAAAAACATCGAAAAGAATCAAAAACAATCGATAAAACGTCGAAAAGTATTGAAAACAATCGAAAAAAAACATCGAAAGGAGTCAATTACAATCGAAAAAAACATCGATAGGAGTCAATAACAATCGAAAAAACATCGAAAAGAATCAAAAACATTCGATAAAGCGTCGAAAAGTATCGAAAACAATCGAAAAAACATCGAAAGGAGTCAATTACAATCGAAAAAACATCGAAAAGAATCAAAAACAATCGATAAAACGTCGAAAAGTATCGAAAACAATCGAAAAAACATCGAAAGGAGTCAATTACAATCGAAAAAACATCGATAGGAGTCAACTACAATCGAAAAAACATCGAAAAGAATCAAAAACAATTGATAAAACGTCGAAAAGTATCGAAAACAATCGAAAAAACATCGAAATTAGTCAATTACAATCGAAAAAACATCGAAAAGAATCAAAAACAATCGATAAAACGTCGAAAAGAATCGAAAACAATCGATAAAACGTCGAAAAGTATCGAAAACAATCGAAAAAACATCGAAAGGAGTCATTTACAATCAAAAAACATCGAAAAGAATCAAAAACAATCGATAAAACGTCGAAAAGTATCGAAAACAATCGAAAAAACATCGAAAGGAGTCAATTACAATCGAAAAAACATCGAAAAGATTCAAAAACAATCGATAAAACGTCGAAAATTATCGAAAACAATCGAAAAAACATCGAAAGGAGTCAATTACAATCGAAAAAACATCGAAAAGAATCAAAATTAATCGATAAAACGTCGAAAAGTATCGAAAACAGTCGAAAAAACATCGAAAGGAGTAAATTACAATCGAAAAAACATCGAAGAGAATCAAAAACAATAGATGAAACGTCGAAAAGTATCGAGAACAATCGAAAAAACATCGAAAGGAGTCAATTACAATCGAAAAAACATCGATAGGAGTCAATTACAATCGAAAAAACATCGAAAAGAATCAAAAACAATCGATAAAACGTCGAAAACTATCGAAAACAATCGAAAAAACATCGAAAGGAGTCAATTACAATCGAAAAAACATCGAAAGGAGTCAATTACAATCGAAAAAACATCGATAGGAGTCAATTACAATCGAAAAAACATCGAAAAGAATCAAAAACAATCGATAAAACGTCGAAAAGTATCGAAAACAATCGAAAAAACATCGAAAGGAGTAAATTACAATCGAAAAAACATCGAAGAAAATCAAAAACAATAGATGAAACGTCGAAAAGTATCGAGAACAATCGAAAAAACATCGAAAGGAGTCAATTACAATCGAAAAACATCGATAGGAGTCAATTACAATCGAAAAAACATCGAAAAGAATCAAAAACAATCGATAAAACGTCGAAAACTATCGAAAACAATCGAAAAAACATCGAAAGGAGTCAATTACAATCGAAAAAACATCGAAAGGAGTCAATTACAATCGAAAAAACATCGATAGGAGTCAATTACAATCGAAAAAACATCGAAAAGAATCAAAAACAATCGATAAAACGTCGAAAAGTATCGAAAACAATCGAAAAAACATCGAAAGGAGTCAATTACAATCGATAAAACGTCGAAAATTATCGAAAACAATCGAAAAAACATCGAATGGAGTCAATTACAATCGAAACAACATCGAAAAGAATCAAAAACAATCGATAAAACGTCAAAAAGTATCGAAAACAATCGAAAAAACATCGAAAGAAGTCAATTACAATCGAAAAAACATCGAAGAGAATCAAAAACAATAGATGAAACGTCGAAAAGTATCGAAAACAATCGAAAAAACATCGAAAGGAGTCAATTACAATCGAAAAAACATCGATAGGAGTCAATTACAATCGAAAGAACATCAAAAAGAATCAAAAACAATCGATAAAACGTCGAAAAGTATCGAAAACAATCGAAAAAACATCGAAAGGAGTCAATTAAAATCGAAAAAACATCGATAGGAGTCAATTACAATCGAAAAAACATCGAAAAGAATCAAAAACAATCGATAAAACATCGAAAAGTATCGAAAACAATCGAAAAAACATCGAAAAGAGTCAATTACAATCGAAAAAACATCGAAAAGAATCAAAAACAATAGATAAAACGTCGAAAAGTATCGAAAACAATCGAAAAAACATCGAAAGGGGTCAATTACAATCGAAAAAACATCGAAAAGAATCAAAAACAATCGATAAAACGTCGAAAAGTATCGAAAACAATCGAAAAAACATCGAAAGGAGTCAATTACAATCGAAAAAACATCGAAAAGAACCAAAAACAATAGATAAAACGTCGAAAACTATCGAAAACAATCGAAAAAACATCGAAAGGAGTCAATTACAATCGAAAAAACATCGAAAGGAGTCAATTAAAATCGAAAAAACATCGATAGGAGTCAATTACAATCGAAAAAACATCGAAAAGAATCAAAAACAATCGATAAAACATCGAAAAGTATCGAAAACAATCGAAAAAACATCGAAAAGAGTCAATTACAATCGAAAAAACATCGAAAAGAATCAAAAACAATAGATAAAACGTCGAAAAGTATCGAAAACAATCGAAAAAACATCGAAAGGGGTCAATTACAATCGAAAAAACATCGAAAAGAATCAAAAACAATCGATAAAACGTCGAAAAGTATCGAAAACAATCGAAAAAACATCGATAGGAGTCAATTACAATCGAAAAAACATCGAAAAGAATCAAAAACAATCGATAAAACGTCGAAAACTATCGAAAACAATCGAAAAAACATCGAAAGGAGTCAATTACAATCGAAAAAACATCGAAAGGAGTCAATTACAATCGAAAAAACATCGATAGGAGTCAATTACAATCGAAAAAACATCGAAAAGAATCAAAAACAATCGATAAAACGTCGAAAAGTATCGAAAACAATCGAAAAAACATCGAAAGGAGTCAATTACAATCGAAAAAACATCGAAAGGAGTCAATTACAATCGAAAAAACGTCGAAAATTATCGAAAACAATCGAAAAAACATCGAAAGGAGTCAATTACAATCGAAACAACATCGAAAAGAATCAAAAACATTCGATAAAGCGTCGAAAAGTATCGAAAACAATCGAAAAAACATCGAAAGGAGTCAATTACAATCGAAAAAACATCGAAAAGAATCAAAAACAATCGATAAAACGTCGAAAAGTATCGAAAACAATCGAAAAAACATCGAAAGGAGTCAATTACAATCGAAAAACATCGATAGGAGTCAATTACAATCGAAAAAACTTCAAAAAGAATCAAAAACAATCGATAAAACGTCGAAAAGTATCGAAAACAATCAAAAAAAACATCGAAAGGAGTCAATTACAATCGAAAAAACATTGAAAAGAATCAAAATCAATCCATAAAACGTCGAAAAGAATCAAAAACAATCGATAAACGTCGAAAAGTATCGAAAACAATCAAAAAAACATCGAAAGGAGTCAATTACAATCGAAAAAACATCGAAAAGAATCAAAAACAATCGATAAAACGTCAAAAAGTATCGAAAACAATCGAAAAAACATCGAAAGGAGTCAATTACAATCGAAAAAACATCGATAGGAGTCAATTACAATCGAAAAAACATCGAAAAGAATCAAAAACAATCGATAAAACGTCGAAAAGTATCGAAAACAATCGAAAAAACATCGAAAGGAGTCAATTACAATCGAAAAAACATCGATAGGAGTCAATTACAATCGAAAAAACATCGAAAAGAATCAAAAACAATCGATAAAACGTCAAAAAGTATCGAAAACAATCGAAAAAACATCGAAAGGAGTCAATTACAATCGAAAAAACATCGATAGGAGTCAATTACAATCGAAAAAACATCGAAAAGAATCAAAAACAATCGATAAAACGTCGAAAAGTATCGAAAACAATCGAAAAAACATCGAAAGGAGTCAATTACAATCGAAAAAACATCGATAGGAGTCAATTACAATCGAAAAAACATCGAAAAGAATCAAAAACAATCGATAAAACGTCGAAAAGTATTGAAAACCATCGAAAAAAACATCGAAAGGAGTCAATTACAATCGAAAAAACATCGATAGGAGTCAATAACAATCGAAAAAACATCGAAAAGAATCAAAAACATTCGATAAAGCGTCGAAAAGTATCGAAAACAATCGAAAAAACATCGAAAGGAGTCAATTACAATCGAAAAAACATCGAAAAGAATCAAAAACAATCGATAAAACGTCGAAAAGTATCGAAAACAATCGAAAAAACATCGAAAGGAGTCAATTACAATCGAAAAAACATCGATAGGAGTCAACTACAATCGAAAAAACATCGAAAAGAATCAAAAACAATTGATAAAACGTCGAAAAGTATCGAAAACAATCGAAAAAACATCGAAATTAGTCAATTACAATCGAAAAAACATCGAAAAGAATCAAAAACAATCGATAAAACGTCGAAAAGAATCGAAAACAATCGATAAAACGTCGAAAAGTATCGAAAACAATCGAAAAAACATCGAAAGGAGTCATTTACAATCAAAAAACATCGAAAAGAATCAAAAACAATCGATAAAACGTCGAAAAGTATCGAAAACAATCGAAAAAACATCGAAAGGAGTCAATTACAATCGAAAAAACATCGAAAAGATTCAAAAACAATCGATAAAACGTCGAAAATTATCGAAAACAATCGAAAAAACATCGAAAGGAGTCAATTACAATCGAAAAAACATCGAAAAGAATCAAAAACAATCGATAAAACGTCGAAAAGTATCGAAAACAGTCGAAAAAACATCGAAAGGAGTAAATTACAATCGAAAAAAACATCGAAGAGAATCAAAAACAATAGATGAAACGTCGAAAAGTATCGAGAACAATCGAAAAAACATCGAAAGGAGTCAATTACAATCGAAAAAACATCGATAGGAGTCAATTACAATCGAAAAAACATCGAAAAGAATCAAAAACAATCGATAAAACGTCGAAAACTATCGAAAACAATCGAAAAAACATCGAAAGGAGTCAATTACAATCGAAAAAACATTGAAAAGAATCAAAATCAATCCATAAAACGTCGAAAAGAATCAAAAACAATCGATAAACGTCGAAAAGTATCGAAAACAATCAAAAAAAAACATCGAAAGGAGTCAATTACAATCGAAAAAACATCGAAAAGAATCAAAAACAATCGATAAAACGTCAAAAGTATCGAAAACAATCGAAAAAACATCGAAAGGAGTCAATTACAATCGAAAAAACATCGATAGGAGTCAATTACAATCGAAAAAACATCGAAAAGAATCAAAAACAATCGATAAAACGTCGAAAAGTATCGAAAACAATCGAAAAAACATCGAAAGGAGACAATTACAATCGAAAAACATCGATAGGAGTCAATTACAATCGAAAAAACATCGAAAAGAATCAAAAACAATCGATAAAACGTCGAAAAGTATTGAAAACAATCGAAAAAAAACATCGAAAGGAGTCAATTACAATCGAAAAAAACATCGATAGGAGTCAATAACAATCGAAAAAACATCGAAAAGAATCAAAAACATTCGATAAAGCGTCGAAAAGTATCGAAAACAATCGAAAAAACATCGAAAGGAGTCAATTACAATCGAAAAAACATCGAAAAGAATCAAAAACAATCGATAAAACGTCGAAAAGTATCGAAAACAATCGAAAAAACATCGAAAGGAGTCAATTACAATCGAAAAAACATCGATAGGAGTCAACTACAATCGAAAAAACATCGAAAAGAATCAAAAACAATTGATAAAACGTCGAAAAGTATCGAAAACAATCGAAAAAACATCGAAATTAGTCAATTACAATCGAAAAAACATCGAAAAGAATCAAAAACAATCGATAAAACGTCGAAAAGAATCGAAAACAATCGATAAAACGTCGAAAAGTATCGAAAACAATCGAAAAAACATCGAAAGGAGTCATTTACAATCAAAAAACATCGAAAAGAATCAAAAACAATCGATAAAACGTCGAAAAGTATCGAAAACAATCGAAAAAACATCGAAAGGAGTCAATTACAATCGAAAAAACATCGAAAAGATTCAAAAACAATCGATAAAACGTCGAAAATTATCGAAAACAATCGAAAAAACATCGAAAGGAGTCAATTACAATCGAAAAAACATCGAAAAGAATCAAAAACAATCGATAAAACGTCGAAAAGTATCGAAAACAGTCGAAAAAACATCGAAAGGAGTAAATTACAATCGAAAAAACATCGAAGAGAATCAAAAACAATAGATGAAACGTCGAAAAGTATCGAGAACAATCGAAAAAAACATCGAAAGGAGTCAATTACAATCGAAAAAACATCGATAGGAGTCAATTACAATCGAAAAACATCGAAAAGAATCAAAAACAATCGATAAAACGTCGAAAACTATCGAAAACAATCGAAAAAACATCGAAAGGAGTCAATTACAATCGAAAAAACATCGAAAGGAGTCAATTACAATCGAAAAAACATCGATAGGAGTCAATTACAATCGAAAAAACATCGAAAAGAATCAAAAACAATCGATAAAACGTCGAAAAGTATCGAAAACAATCGAAAAAACATCGAAAGGAGTAAATTACAATCGAAAAAACATCGAAGAGAATCAAAAACAATAGATGAAACGTCGAAAAGTATCGAGAACAATCGAAAAAACATCGAAAGGAGTCAATTACAATCGAAAAAACATCGATAGGAGTCAATTACAATCGAAAAAACATCGAAAAGAATCAAAAACAATCGATAAAACGTCGAAAACTATCGAAAACAATCGAAAAAACATCGAAAGGAGTCAATTACAATCGAAAAAACATCGAAAGGAGTCAATTACAATCGAAAAAACATCGATAGGAGTCAATTACAATCGAAAAAACATCGAAAAGAATCAAAAACAATCGATAAAACGTCGAAAAGTATCGAAAACAATCGAAAAAACATCGAAAGGAGTCAATTACAATCGAAAAAACATCGATAGGAGTCAATTACAATCGATAAAACGTCGAAAATTATCGAAAACAATCGAAAAAACATCGAATGGAGTCAATTACAATCGAAACAACATCGAAAAGAATCAAAAACAATCGATAAAACGTCAAAAAGTATCGAAAACAATCGAAAAAACATCGAAAGAAGTCAATTACAATCGAAAAAACATCGAAGAGAATCAAAAACAATAGATGAAACGTCGAAAAGTATCGAAAACAATCGAAAAAACATCGAAAAGAGTCAATTACAATCGAAAAACATCGATGGAGTCAATTACAATCGAAAGAACATCAAAAAGAATCAAAAACAATCGATAAAACATCGAAAAGTATCGAAAACAATCGAAAAAACATCGAAAAGAGTCAATTACAATCGAAAAAACATCGAAAAGAATCAAAAACAATAGATAAAACGTCGAAAAGTATCGAAAACAATCGAAAAAACATCGAAAGGGGTCAATTACAATCGAAAAAACATCGAAAAGAATCAAAAACAATCGATAAAACGTCGAAAAGTATCGAAAACAATCGAAAAAACATCGAAAGGAGTCAATTACAATCATCGAAAAAACATCGAAAAGAACCAAAAACAATAGATAAAACGTCGAAAAGTATCGAAAACAATCGAAAAAACATCGAAAGGAGTCAATTACAATCGAAAAAACTTCGAAAAGAATCAAAAACAATCGATAAAACGTCGAAAAGTATCGAAAACAATCGAAAAAACATCGAAAGGAGTCAATTACAATCGAAAAAACATCGATAGGAGTCAATTACAATCGAAAAAACATCGAAAAGAATCAAAAACAATCGATAAAACGTCGAAAACTATCGAAAACAATCGAAAAAACATCGAAAGGAGTCAATTACAATCGAAAAAACATCGAAAGGAGTCAATTACAATCAAAAAACATCGATAGGAGTCAATTACAATCGAAAAAACATCGAAAAGAATCAAAAACAATCGATAAAACGTCGAAAAGTATCGAAAACAATCGAAAAAACATCGAAAGGAGTCAATTACAATCGAAAAAACATCGAAAGGAGTCAATTACAATCGAAAAAACGTCGAAAATTATCGAAAACAATCGAAAAAACATCGAAAGGAGTCAATTACAATCGAAACAACATCGAAAAGAATCAAAAACAATCGATAAAACGTCGAAAAGTATCGAAAACAATCGAAAAAACATCGAAAGGAGTCAATTACAATCGAAAAAACATCGATAGGAGTCAATTACAATCGAAAAAACATCGAAAAGAATCAAAAACAATCGATAAAACGTCGAAAAGTATCGAAAACAATCGAAAAAACATCGAAAGGAGTCAATTACAATCGAAAAAACATCGAAAGGAGTCAATTACAATCGAAAAAACATCGAAAGGAGTCAATTACAATCGAAAAAACATCGATAGGAGTCAATTACAATCGAAAGAACATCAAAAAGAATCAAAAACAATCGAGAAAACGTCGAAAAGTATCGAAAACAATCGAAAAAACATCGAAAGGAGTCAATTAAAATCGAAAAACATCGATAGGAGTCAATTACAATCGAAAAAACATCGAAAAGAATCAAAAACAATCGATAAAACATCGAAAAGTATCGAAAACAATCGAAAAAACATCGAAAAGAGTCAATTACAATCGAAAAAACATCGAAAAGAATCAAAAACAATAGATAAAACGTCGAAAAGTATCGAAAACAATCGAAAAAACATCGAAAGGAGTCAATTACAATCGAAAAAACATCGAAAAGAATCAAAAACAATCGATAAAACGTCGAAAAGTATCGAAAACAATCGAAAAAACATCGAAAGGAGTCAATTACAATCGAAAAAACATCGAAAAGAACCAAAAACAATAGATAAAACGTCGAAAAGTATCGAAAACAATCGAAAAAACATCGAAAGGAGTCAATTACAATCGAAAAAACTTCGAAAAGAATCAAAAACAATCGATAAAACGTCGAAAAGTATTGAAAACAATCGAAAAAACATCGAAAGGAGTCAATTACAATCGAAAAAACATCGAAAAGAACCAAAAACAATCGATAAAACGTCGAAAATTATCGAAAACAATCGAAAAAACATCGAAAGGAGTCAATTACAATCGAAAAAACATCGAAAAGAATCAAAAACAATCGATAAAACGTCGAAAAGTATCGAAAACAATCGAAAAAACATCGAAAGGAGTCAATTACAATCGAAAAAACATCGAAGAGATTCAAAAACAATAGATGAAACGTCGAAAAGTATCGAAAACAATCAAAAAAAACATGGAAAACAGTCAATTACAATCGAAAAAACATCGAAAAGAATCATAAACAATCGATAAAACGTCGAAAAGTATCGAAAACAATCGAAAAAACATCGAAAGGAGTCAATTACAATCGAAAAAACATCGAAAAGAATCAAAAACAATCGATGAAACGTCGAAAAGTATCGAAAACCATCGAAAAAACATCGAAAAGAGTCAATTACAATCGAAAAACATCGATGGGAGTCAATTACAATCGAAAAACATCGATAGGAGTCAATTGCAATCGAAAAAACATCGAAAAGAGTCAAAAACAGTCGATAAAACGTCGAAAAGTATCGAAAACAATCGAAAAAACATCGAAAGGAGTCAATTACAATCGAAAAACATCGATAGGAGTCAATTACAATCGAAAAAACTTCAAAAACAATCGATAAAACGTCGAAAAGTATCGAAAACAATCGAAAAAACATCGAAAGGAGTCAATTACAATTGAAAAAACATCGATAGGAGTCAATTACAATCGAAAAAACATCGAAAAGAATCAAAAACAATCGATAAAACGTCAAAAAGTATCGAAAACAATCGAAAAAACATCGAAAGGAGTCAATTACAATCGAAAAAACATAGATAGGAGTCAATTACAATCGAAAAAACATCGAAAAGAATCAAAAACAATCGATAAAACGTCGAAAAGTATCGAAAACAATCGAAAAAACATCGAAAGGAGTCAATTACAATCGAAAAAACATCGATAGGAGTCAATTACAATCGAAAAAACATCGAAAAGAATCAAAAACAATCGATAAAACGTCAAAAAGTATCGAAAACAATCGAAAAAACATCGAAAGGAGTCAATTACAATCAAAAAAACATCGAAAAGAATCAAAAACAATCGATGAAACGTCGAAAAGTATCGAAAACAATCGACAAAACATCGAAAATTTTCGAAAACCATCGAAAAAACATCGAAAATAGTCAATTACAAACGAAAAAACGACGAAAAGTATCGAAAACAATCGAAAAAACATGGAAAAAAGTCAATTACCATCGAAAAAACATTGAAATGAATCAAAGACAATCGATAAATCGTCGAAAAGTTTCCAAAACAATCGAAAAAACATCGAAAACTATCGAAAACATTCGAAAAAACATCGAAAAGAATCAAAAACAATCGATAAAACGTCGAAAAGTATCGAAAACAATCGAAAAAACATCGAAAGGAGTCAATTACAATCGAAAAAACATCGAAAGGAGGCAATTACAATCGAAAAAACATCGATAGGAGTCAATAACAATCGAAAAAACATCGAAAAGAGCCAAAACAGTCGATAAAACGTCGAAAAGTATCGAAAACCATCGAAAAAACATCGAAAATAGTAAATTACAATCGAAAAAACATCGAAAAGAGTCAAAAACAGTCGACAAAACGTCGAAAAGTATTGAAAACAATCGAAAAAACATCGAAAGGAGTCAATTACAATCGAAAAAACATCGAAAAGAACCAAAAACAATCGATAAAACGTCGAAAATTATCGAAAACAATCGAAAAAACATCGAAAGGAGTCAATTACAATCGAAAAAACATCGAAAAGAATCAAAAACAATCGATAAAACGTCGAAAAGTATCGAAAAAAATCGAAAAAACATCGAAAGGAGTCAATTACAATCGAAAAAACATCGAAGAGAATCAAAAACAATAGATGAAACGTCGAAAAGTATCGAAAACAATCAAAAAAAACATGGAAAACAGTCAATTACAATCGAAAAAACATCGAAAAGAATCATAAACAATCGATAAAACGTCGAAAAGTATCGAAAACAATCGAAAAAACATCGAAAGGAGTCAATTACAATCGAAAAAACATCGAAAAGAATCAAAAACAATCGATGAAACGTCGAAAAGTATCGAAAACAATCGAAAAAACATCGAAAGGAGTCAATTACAATCGAAAAAACATCAATAGGAGTCAATTACAATCGAAAAAACATCGAAAAGAATCAAAAACAATCGATAAAACGTCGAAAAGTATTGAAAACAATCGAAAAAACATCGAAAGGAGTTAATTACAATCGAAAAAACATCGATAGGAGTCAATTACAATCGAAAAAACATCGAAAAGAATCAAAAACAATCGATAAAACGTCAAAAAGTATCGAAAACAATCGAAAAAACATCGAAAGGAGTCAATTACAATCGATAAAACGTCGAAAAGAATCAAAAACAATCGATAAACGTCGAAAGTATCGAAAACAATCAAAAAAAACATCGAAAGGAGTCAATTACAATCGAAAAAACATCGAAAAGAATCAAAAACAATCGATAAAACGTCAAAAAGTATCGAAAACAATCGAAAAAACATCGAAAGGAGTCAATTACAATCGAAAAAACATCGATAGGAGTCAATTACAATCGAAAAAACATCGAAAAGAATCAAAAACAATCGATAAAACGTCGAAAAGTATTGAAAACAATCGAAAAAACATCGAAAGGAGTTAATTACAATCGAAAAAACATCGATAGGAGTCAATTACAATCGAAAAAACATCGAAAAGAATCAAAAACAATCGATAAAACGTCAAAAAGTATCGAAAACAATCGAAAAAACATCGAAAGGAGTCAATTACAATCGAAAAAACATCAATAGGAGTCAATTACAATTGAAAAAACATCGAAAAGAATCAAAAACAATCGATAAAACGTCGAAAAGTATCGAAAACAATCGAAAAAACATTGAAAGGAGTCAATTACAATCGAAAAAACATCAATAGGAGTCAATTACAATCTAAAAAACATCGAAAAGAATCAAAAACAATAGATAAAACGTCGAAAAGTATCGAAAACAATCGAAAAAACATCGAAAGGAGTCAATTACAATCGAAAAAACATCGAAAAGAATCAAAAACAATCGATAAAACGTAGAAAAGTATCGAAAACAATCGAAAAAACATCGAAAGGAGTCAATTACAATCGTAAAAACATCGAAAAGAATCAAAAACAATAGATAAAACGTCGAAAAGTATCGAAAACAATGGAAAAAACATTGAAAGGAGTCAATTACAATCGAAAAAACATCAATAGTCAATTACAATTGAAAAAACATCGAAAAGAATCAAAAACAATCGATAAAACGTCGAAAAGTATCGAAAACAATCGAAAAAACCTCGAAAGGAGTCAATTACAATCGAAAAAACATCGAAAAGAATCAAAAACAATAGATAAAACGTCGAAAAGTATCGAAAACAATCGAAAAAACATCGAAAGGAGTCAATTACAATCGAAAAAACATCAAAAAGAATCAAAAACAATCAATAAAACGTCTAAAAGTATCGAAATCAATCGAAAAAACATCGATAGGAGTCAATTACAATCGAAAAAACATCGAAAAGATTAAAAAACAATCGATAAAACGTCGAAAAGAATCAAAAACAATCGATAAAACGTCGAAAAGTATCGAAAACAATCGAAAAAACATCGAAAGGAGTCATTTACAATCAAAAAACATCGAAAAGAATAAAAAACAATCGATAAAACGTCGAAAAGTATCGAAAACAATCGAAAAACATCGAAAGGAGTCAATTACAATCGAAAAAACATCGAAAAGAATCAAAAACAATAGATAAAACGTCGAAAAGTATCGAAAACAATCGAAAAAACATCGAAAGGAGTCAATTACAATCGAAAAAACATCGAAAAGAATCAAAAATAATCGATAAAACGTCGAAAAGTATCGAAATCAATCGAAAAAACATCGAAAGGAGTCAACTACAATCGAAAAAACATCGAAAAGAATCAAAAACAATCGATAAAACGTCGAAAAGTATCGAAAACAATCGAAAAAACATCGAAAGGAGTCAATTACAATCGAAAAAACATCGATAGGAGTCAATTACAATCGAAAAAACATCGAAAAGAATCAAAAACAATAGATAAAACGTCGAAAAGTATCGAAAACAATCGAAAAAACATCGATAGGAGTCAATTACAATCTAAAAAACATCGAAAAGAATCAAAAACAATAGATAAAACGTCGAAAAGTATCGAAAACAATCGAAAAAACATCGAAAGGAGTCAATTACAATCGAAAAAACATCGAAAAGAATCAAAAACAATCGATAAAACGTAGAAAAGTATCGAAAACAATCGAAAAAACATCGAAAGGAGTCAATTACAATCGTAAAAACATCGAAAAGAATCAAAAACAATAGATAAAACGTCGAAAAGTATCGAAAACAATGGAAAAAACATTGAAAGGAGTCAATTACAATCGAAAAAACATCAATAGTCAATTACAATTGAAAAAACATCGAAAAGAATAAAAAACAATCGATAAAACGTCGAAAAGTATCGAAAACAATCGAAAAAACCTCGAAAGGAGTCAATTACAATCGAAAAAACATCGAAAAGAATCAAAAACAATAGATAAAACGTCGAAAAGTATCGAAAACAATCGAAAAAACATCGAAAGGAGTCAATTACAATCGAAAAAAACATCAAAAGAATCAAAAACAATCAATAAAACGTCTAAAAGTATCGAAATCAATCGAAAAAACATCGATAGGAGTCAATTACAATCGAAAAAACATCGAAAAGATTAAAAAACAATCGATAAAACGTCGAAAAGAATCAAAAACAATCGATAAAACGTCGAAAAGTATCGAAAACAATCGAAAAAACATCGAAAGGAGTCATTTACAATCAAAAAACATCGAAAAGAATCAAAAACAATCGATAAAACGTCGAAAAGTATCGAAAACAATCGAAAAACATCGAAAGGAGTCAATTACAATCGAAAAAACATCGAAAAGAATCAAAAACAATAGATAAAACGTCGAAAAGTATCGAAAACAATCGAAAAAACATCGAAAGGAGTCAATTACAATCGAAAAAACATCGAAAAGAATCAAAAATAATCGATAAAACGTCGAAAAGTATCGAAATCAATCGAAAAAACATCGAAAGGAGTCAACTACAATCGAAAAACATCGAAAAGAATCAAAAACAATCGATAAAACGTCGAAAAGTATCGAAAACAATCGAAAAAACATCGAAAGGAGTCAATTACAATCGAAAAAACATCGATAGGAGTCAATTACAATCGAAAAAACATCGAAAAGAATCAAAAACAATAGATAAAACGTCGAAAAGTATCGAAAACAATCGAAAAAACATCGATAGGAGTCAATTACAATCGAAAAAACATCGAAAAGAATCAAAAATAATCGATAAAACGTCGAAAAGTATCGAAATCAATCGAAAAAACATCGAAAGGAGTCAACTACAATCGAAAAAACATCGAAAAGAATCAAAAACAATCGATAAAACGTCGAAAAGTATCGAAAACAATCGAAAAAACATCGAAAGGAGTCAATTACAATCGAAAAAACATCGATAGGAGTCAATTACAATCGAAAAAACATCGAAAAGAATCAAAAACAATCGATAAAACGTCGATAGGAGTCAATTACAATCGAAAAAACATCGAAAAGAATCAAAAATAATCGATAAAACGTCGAAAAGTATCGAAAACAATCGAAAAAACATCGATAGGAGTCAATTACAATCGAAAAAACATCGAAAAGATTCAAAAACAATCGAAAAAACATCGAAAAGAATCAAAAATAATCGATAAAACGTCGAAAAGTATCGAAATCAATCGAAAAAACATCGAAAGGAGTCAACTACAATCGAAAAAACATCGAAAAGAATCAAAAACAATCGATAAAACGTCGAAAAGTATCGAAAACAATCGAAAAAACATCGAAAGGAGTCAATTACAATCGAAAAAACATCGATAGGAGTCAATTACAATCGAAAAAACATCGAAAAGAATCAAAAACAATCGATAAAACGTCGATAGGAGTCAATTACAATCGAAAAAACATCGAAAAGAATCAAAAATAATCGATAAAACGTCGAAAAGTATCGAAATCAATCGAAAAAACATCGAAAGGAGTCAACTACAATCGAAAAAACATCGAAAAGAATCAAAAACAATCGATAAAACGTCGAAAAGTATCGAAAACAATCGAAAAAACATCGATAGGAGTCAATTACAATCGAAAAAACATCGAAAAGATTCAAAAACAATCGAAAAAACGTCGAAAATTATCAAAAACAATCGAAAAAACATCGATAGGAGTCAATTACAATCGAAAAAACATCGAAAAGAATCAAAAATAATCGATAAAACGTCGAAAAGTATCGAAAACAATCGAAAAAACATTGAAAGGAGTCAATCACAATCGAAAAAACATCGAAAAGAATCAAAAACAATCGATAAAACGTCGAAAATTATCAAAAACAATCGAAAAAACATCGATAGGAGTCAATTACAATCGAAAAAACATCGAAAAGAATCAAAAATAATCGATAAAACGTCGAAAAGTATCGAAAACAATCGAAAAAACATTGAAAGGAGTCAATCACAATCGAAAAACATCGAAAAGAATCAAAAACAATCGATAAAACGTCGAAAAGTATCGAAAACAATCGAAAAAACATCGAAAGGAGTCAATTACAAGCGAAAAAACATCGCAAAGAATCAAAAACAATAGATAAAACGTCGAAAAGTATCGAAAACAATCGAAAAAACATCGAAAAGAATAAAAAACAATCGATAAAACGTCGAAAAGTATCGAAAACAATCGAAAAAACATTGAAAGGGGTCAATTACAATCGAAAAAACATCAATAGGAGTCAATTACAATCGAAAAAACATCGAAAAGAATCAAAAACAATCGAAAAAACGTCGAAAATTATCAAAAACAATCGAAAAAACATCGATAGGAGTCAATTACAATCGAAAAAACATCGAAAGGAGTCAATTACAATCGAAAAAACTTCGATAGGAGTCAATTACAATCGAAAAAACATCGAAAAGATTCAAAAACAATCGAAAAAACGTCGAAAAGTATCGAAAACAATCGAAAAAACATCGAAAGGAGTCAATTACAATCGAAAAAACATCGAAAAGAATCAAAAATAATCGATAAAACGTCGAAAAGTATCGAAATCAATCGAAAAAACATCGAAAGGAGTCAACTACAATCGAAAAAACATCGAAAAGAATCAAAAACAATCGATAAAACGTCGAAAAGTATCGAAAACAATGGAAAAAACATTGAAAGGAGTCAATTACAATCGAAAAAACATCAATAGGAGTCAATTACAATTGAAAAAACATCGAAAAGAATAAAAAACAATCGATAAAACGTCGAAAAGTATCGAAAACAATCGAAAAAACATCGAAAAGAGTCAATTACAATCGAAAAAACATCGAAAAGAATCAAAAACAATCGATAAAACGTCGAAAAGTATCGAAAACAATCGAAAAAACATCGAAAGGAGTCAATTACAATCGAAAAAACATCGAAAAGAATCAAAAACAATCGATAAAACGTCGAAAAGTATCGAAAACAATCGAAAAAACATCGAAAGGAGTCAATTACAATCGAAAAAACATCGATGGGAGTCAATTACAATCGAAAAAACATCGAAAAGAATCAAAAACAATCGATAAAACGTCGAAAAGTATCGAAAACAATCGAAAAAACATCGAAAGGAGTCAATTACAATCGAAAAAACATCAATAGGAGTCAATTACAATCTAAAAAACATCGAAAAGAATCAAAAACAATAGATAAAACGTCGAAAAGTATCGAAAACAATCGAAAAAACATCGAAAGGAGTCAATTACAATCGAAAAAACATCGAAAAGAATCAAAAACAATCGATAAAACGTAGAAAAGTATCGAAAACAATCGAAAAAACATCGAAAGGAGTCAATTACAATCGAAAAAACATCGAAAAGAATCAAAAACAATAGATAAAACGTCGAAAAGTATCGAAAACAATGGAAAAAACATTGAAAGGAGTCAATTACAATCGAAAAAACATCGAAAAGAATCAAAAATAATCGATAAAACGTCGAAAAGTATCGAAAACAATCGAAAAAACATCGAAAGGAGTCAATTACAATCGAAAAAACATCGAAAAGAATCAAAAATAATCGATAAAACGTCGAAAAGTATCGAAAACAATCGAAAAAACATCGATAGGAGTCAATTACAATCGAAAAAACATCGAAAAGAATCAAAAATAATCGATAAAACGTCGAAAAGTATCGAAATCAATCGAAAAAACATCGAAAGGAGTCAACTACAATCGAAAAAACATCGAAAAGAATCAAAAACAATCGATAAAACGTCGAAAAGTATCGAAAACAATCGAAAAAACATCGAAAGGAGTCAATTACAATCGAAAAAACATCGAAAGGAGTCAATTACAATCGAAAAAACTTCGATAGGAGTCAATTACAATCGAAAAAACATCGAAAAGATTCAAAAACAATCGAAAAAACGTCGAAAATTATCAAAAACAATCGAAAAAACATCGATAGGAGTCAATTACAATCGAAAAAACATCGAAAAGATTCAAAAACAATCGAAAAAACGTCGAAAATTATCAAAAACAATCGAAAAAACATCGATAGGAGTCAATTACAATCGAAAAAACATCGAAAAGAATCAAAAATAATCGATAAAACGTCGAAAAGTATCGAAAACAATCGAAAAAACATTGAAAGGAGTCAATCACAATCGAAAAAACATCAAAAAGAATCAAAAACAATCGATAAAACGTCGAAAATTATCAAAAACAATCGAAAAAACATCGATAGGAGTCAATTACAATCGAAAAAACATCGAAAAGAATCAAAAATAATCGATAAAACGTCGAAAAGTATCGAAAACAATCGAAAAAACATTGAAAGGAGTCAATCACAATCGAAAAAACATCGAAAAGAATCAAAAACAATCGATAAAACGTCGAAAAGTATCGAAAACAATCGAAAAACATCGAAAGGAGTCAATTACAAGCGAAAAAACATCGCAAAGAATCAAAAACAATAGATAAAACGTCGAAAAGTATCGAAAACAATCGAAAAAACATCGAAAAGAATAAAAAACAATCGATAAAACGTCGAATAGTATAGAAAACAATCGAAAAAACATCGAAAGGACTCAATTACAATCGAAAAAACATCGATAGGAGTCAATTACAATCGAAAAAACATCGAAAAGAATCAAAAACAATCGAAAAAACGTCGAAAATTATCAAAAACAATCGAAAAAACATCGATAGGAGTCAATTACAATCGAAAAAACATCGAAAGGAGTCAATTACAATCGAAAAAACTTCGATAGGAGTCAATTACAATCGAAAAAACATCGAAAAGATTCAAAAACAATCGAAAAAACGTCGAAAATTATCAAAAACAATCGAAAAAACATCGATAGGAGTCAATTACAATCGAAAAAACATCGAAAAGATTCAAAAACAATCGAAAAAACGTCGAAAATTATCAAAAACAATCGAAAAAACATCGATAGGAGTCAATTACAATCGAAAAAACATCGAAAAGAATCAAAAATAATCGATAAAACGTCGAAAAGTATCGAAAACAATCGAAAAAACATTGAAAGGAGTCAATCACAATCGAAAAAACATCGAAAAGAATCAAAAACAATCAAAAAAACGTCGAAAATTATCAAAAACAATCGAAAAAACATCGATAGGAGTCAATTACAATCGAAAAAACATCGAAAAGATTCAAAAACAATCGAAAAAACGTCGAAAATTATCAAAAACAATCGAAAAAACATCGATAGGAGTCAATTACAATCGAAAAAACATCGAAAAGAATCAAAAATAATCGATAAAACGTCGAAAATTATCAAAAACAATCGAAAAAACATCGATAGGAGTCAACTACAATCGAAAAAACATCGAAAAGAATCAAAAACAATCGATAAAACGTCGAAAAGTATCGAAAACAATCGAAAAAACATCGAAAGGAGTCAATTACAATCGAAAAAACATCGATAGGAGTCAATTACAATCGAAAAAACATCGAAAAGAATCAAAAACAATAGATAAAACGTCGAAAAGTATCGAAAACAATCGAAAAAACATCGATAGGAGTCAATTACAATCGAAAAAACATCGAAAAGAATCAAAAATAATCGATAAAACGTCGAAAAGTATCGAAATCAATCGAAAAAACATCGAAAGGAGTCAACTACAATCGAAAAAACATCGAAAAGAATCAAAAACAATCGATAAAACGTCGAAAAGTATCGAAAACAATCGAAAAAACATCGAAAGGAGTCAATTACAATCGAAAAAACATCGAAAGGAGTCAATTACAATCGAAAAAACTTCGATAGGAGTCAATTACAATCGAAAAAACATCGAAAAGATTCAAAAACAATCGAAAAAACGTCGAAAATTATCAAAAACAATCGAAAAAACATCGATAGGAGTCAATTACAATCGAAAAACATCGAAAAGATTCAAAAACAATCGAAAAAACGTCGAAAATTATCAAAAACAATCGAAAAAACATCGATAGGAGTCAATTACAATCGAAAAAACATCGAAAAGAATCAAAAATAATCGATAAAACGTCGAAAAGTATCGAAAACAATCGAAAAAACATTGAAAGGAGTCAATCACAATCGAAAAAACATCGAAAAGAATCAAAAACAATCGATAAAACGTCGAAAATTATCAAAAACAATCGAAAAAACATCGATAGGAGTCAATTACAATCGAAAAAACATCGAAAAGAATCAAAAATAATCGATAAAACGTCGAAAAGTATCGAAAACAATCGAAAAAACATTGAAAGGAGTCAATCACAATCGAAAAAACATCGAAAAGAATCAAAAACAATCGATAAAACGTCGAAAAGTATCGAAAACAATCGAAAAAACATCGAAAGGAGTCAATTAGAAGCGAAAAAACATCGCAAAGAATCAAAAACAATAGATAAAACGTCGAAAAGTATCGAAAACAATCGAAAAAACATCGAAAAGAATAAAAAACAATCGATAAAACGTCGAATAGTATAGAAAACAATCGAAAAAACATCGAAAGGACTCAATTACAATCGAAAAAACATCGATAGGAGTCAATTACAATCGAAAAAACATCGAAAAGAATCAAAAACAATCGAAAAAACGTCGAAAATTATCAAAAACAATCGAAAAAACATCGATAGGAGTTAATTACAATCGAAAAAACATCGAAAAGAATCAAAAACAATCGATAAAACGTCGAAAAGTATCGGAAACAATCGAAAAAACATCGAAAGGGGTCAATTACAATCGAAAAAACATCGAAAAGAATCAAAAACAATCGATAAAACGTCGAAAAGTATCGAAAACAATCGAAAAAACATCGATAGGAGTTAATTACAATCGAAAAAACATCGAAAGGAGTCAATTACAATCGAAAAAACTTCGATAGGAGTCAATTACAATCGAAAAAACATCGAAAAGATTCAAAAACAATCGAAAAAACGTCGAAAATTATCAAAAACAATCGAAAAAACATCGATAGGAGTCAATTACAATCGAAAAAACATCGAAAAGATTCAAAAACAATCGAAAAACGTCGAAAATTATCAAAAACAATCGAAAAAACATCGATAGGAGTCAATTACAATCGAAAAAACATCGAAAAGAATCAAAAATAATCGATAAAACGTCGAAAAGTATCGAAAACAATCGAAAAAACATTGAAAGGAGTCAATCACAATCGAAAAAACATCGAAAAGAATCAAAAACAATCGATAAAACGTCGAAAGGTATCGAAAACAATCGAAAAAACATCGAAAAGAGTCAATTACAATCGAAAAAACATCGAAAAGAATCAAAAACAATAGATAAAACGTCGAAAAGTATCGAAAACAATCGAAAAAACATCGATGGGAGTCAATTACAATCGAAAAAACATCGAAAAGAATCAAAAACAATCGATAAATCATCGAAAAGAATCAAAAACGATAGATAAAACGTCGAAAAGTATCGAAAACAATCGAAAAAACATTGAAAGGGGTCAATTACAATCGAAAAAACATCAATAGGAGTCAATTACAATCGAAAAAACATCGAAAAGAATCAAAAACAATCGATAAAACGTCGAAAAGTATCGAAAACTATCGAAAAAACATCGAAAGGAGTCAATTACCATCGAAAAAACATCGCAAAGAATCAAAAACAATAGATAAAACGTCGAAAAGTATCGAAAACAATCGAAAAAACATCGAAAGGAGTCAATTACAATCGAAAAACATCAAAAAGAATCAAAAACAATCGATAAAACGTCGAAAAGTATCGAAAACAATCGAAAAAACATCGAAAGGAGTCAATTACAATCGAAAAAACATCGAAAAGATTCAAAAACAATCGATAAAACGTCGAAAATTATCGAAAACAATCGAAAAACATCGATAGGGGGTCAATTACAATCGAAAAAAAATCGAAAAGAATCAAAAACAATCGATAAAACGTCGAAAAGTATCGAAAACAATCAATCAAAAACATCGAAAAGAGTCAATTACAATCGAAAAAACATCGAAAAGAATCAAAAACAATCGATAAAACGTCGAAAAGTATCGAAAACAATCGAAAAAACATCGAAAGGAGTCAATTACAATCGAAAAAACATCGATAGGAGTCAATTACAATCGAAAAAACATCGAAAAGAATCAAAAACAATCGATAAAACGTCGAAAAGTATCGAAAACAATCGAAAAAACATCGAAAGGAGTCAATTACAAGCGAAAAAACATCGCAAAGAATCAAAAACAATAGATAAAACGTCGAAAAGTATCGAAAACAATCGAAAAAACATCGAAAAGAATAAAAAACAATCGATAAAACGTCGAATAGTATAGAAAACAATCGAAAAAACATCGAAAGGACTCAATTACAATCGAAAAAACATCGATAGGAGTCAATTACAATCGAAAAAACATCGAAAAGAATCAAAAACAATCGAAAAAACGTCGAAAATTATCAAAAACAATCGAAAAAACATCGATAGGAGTCAATTACAATCGAAAAAACATCGAAAAGATTCAAAAACAATAGATAAAACGTCGAAAAGTATCGAAATCAATCGAAAAAACATCGAAAAGAGTCAATTACAATCGAAAAAACATCGAAAAGAATCAAAAACAATCGATAAAACGTCGAAAAGTATCGAAAACAATCGAAAAAACATCGAAAGGAGTCAATTACAATCGAAAAAACATCGAAAAGAATCAAAAACAATCGATAAAACGTCGAAAAGTATCGAAAACAATCGAAAAAACATCGAAAGGAGTCAATTACAAGCGAAAAAACATCGCAAAGAATCAAAAACAATAGATAAAACGTCGAAAAGTATCGAAAACAATCGAAAAAACATCGAAAAGAATAAAAAACAATCGATAAAACGTCGAATAGTATAGAAAACAATCGAAAAAACATCGAAAGGACTCAATTACAATCGAAAAAACATCGATAGGAGTCAATTACAATCGAAAAAACATCGAAAAGAATCAAAAACAATCGAAAAAACGTCGAAAATTATCAAAAACAATCGAAAAAACATCGATAGGAGTCAATTACAATCGAAAAAACATCGAAAGGAGTCAATTACAATCGAAAAAACTTCGATAGGAGTCAATTACAATCGAAAAAACATCGAAAAGATTCAAAAACAATCGAAAAAACGTCGAAAATTATCAAAAACAATCGAAAAAACATCGATAGGAGTCAATTACAATCGAAAAAACATCGAAAAGATTCAAAAACAATCGAAAAAACGTCGAAAATTATCAAAAACAATCGAAAAAACATCGATAGGAGTCAATTACAATCGAAAAAACATCGAAAAGAATCAAAAATAATCGATAAAACGTCGAAAAGTATCGAAAACAATCGAAAAAACATTGAAAGGAGTCAATCACAATCGAAAAAACATCGAAAAGAATCAAAAACAATCGATAAAACGTCGAAAAGTATCGAAAACAATCGAAAAAACATCGAAAAGAGTCAATTACAATCGAAAAAACATCGAAAAGAATCAAAAACAATAGATAAAACGTCGAAAAGTATCGAAAACAATCGAAAAAACATCGATGGGAGTCAATTACAATCGAAAAAACATCGAAAAGAATCAAAAACAATCGATAAATCATCGAAAAGAATCAAAAACGATAGATAAAACGTCGAAAAGTATCGAAAACAATCGAAAAAACATTGAAAGGGGTCAATTACAATCGAAAAAACATCAATAGGAGTCAATTACAATCGAAAAAACATCGAAAAGAATCAAAAACAATCGATAAAACGTCGAAAAGTATCGAAAACTATCGAAAAAACATCGAAAGGAGTCAATTACCATCGAAAAAACATCGCAAAGAATCAAAAACAATAGATAAAACGTCGAAAAGTATCGAAAACAATCGAAAAAACATCGAAAGGAGTCAATTACAATCGAAAAAACATCAAAAAGAATCAAAAACAATCGATAAAACGTCGAAAAGTATCGAAAACAATCGAAAAAACATCGAAAGGAGTCAATTACAATCGAAAAAACATCGAAAAGATTCAAAAACAATCGATAAAACGTCGAAAATTATCGAAAACAATCGAAAAACATCGATAGGGGGCAATTACAATCGAAAAAAAAATCGAAAAGAATCAAAAACAATCGATAAAACGTCGAAAAGTATCGAAAACAATCGAAAAAACATCGAAAAGAGTCAATTACAATCGAAAAAACATCGAAAAGAATCAAAAACAATCGATAAAACGTCGAAAAGTATCGAAAACAATCGAAAAAACATCGAAAGGAGTCAATTACAATCGAAAAAACATCGATAGGAGTCAATTACAATCGAAAAAACATCGAAAAGAATCAAAAACAATCAATAAAACGTCGAAAAGTATCGAAAACAATCGAAAAAACATCGAAAGGAGTCAATTACAAGCGAAAAAACATCGCAAAGAATCAAAAACAATAGATAAAACGTCGAAAAGTATCGAAAACAATCGAAAAAACATCGAAAAGAATAAAAAACAATCGATAAAACGTCGAATAGTATAGAAAACAATCGAAAAAACATCGAAAGGACTCAATTACAATCGAAAAAACATCGATAGGAGTCAATTACAATCGAAAAAACATCGAAAAGAATCAAAAACAATCGATAAAACGTCGAAAAGTATCGAAAACAATCGAAAAAACATCGAAAGGAGTCAATAACAATCGAAAAAACATCGAAAAGAATAAAAAACAATAGATAAAACGTCGAAAAGTATCGAAATCAATCGAAAAAACATCGAAAGGAGTCAATTACAATCGAAAAAACATCGAAAAAAATCAAAAACAATCGATAAAACGTCGAAAAGTATCGAAAACAACCGAAAAAACATCGAAAGGAGTCAATTACAATCGAAAAAACATCGAAAAGAATCAAAAACAATAGATAAAACGTCGAAAAGTATCGAAAACAATCGAAAAAACATCGAAAATCAAAAACAATAGATAAAACGTCGAAAAGTACAATCAAAACAATCGAAAAAACATCGATCGAAAACGTCGAATAGTAGAAAACAATCGAAAAAACATCGAAAAGAATCAAAAACAATCGATAAAACATCGAAAAGAATCAAAAACGATAGATAAAACGCCGAAAAGTATCGAAAACAATCGAAAAAACATTGAAAGGAGTCAATTACAATCGAAAAAACATCAATAGGAGTCAATTACAATCGAAAAAACATCGAAAAGAATCAAAAACAATCGATAAAACGTCGAAAAGTATCGAAAACAATCGAAAAAACATCGAAAGGAATCAATTACAATCGAAAAAACATCGATAGAAGTCAAAAACAATCGAAAAAACATCGAAAAGTATCGAAAATTATCGATAAAACATCGAAAAGTCATCAATCGAAAAACATCGAAAAGAATCAAAACAATTCGATAAAACGTCGAAAAGTATCGAAAACAATCGAAAAAACATCGAAAGGAGTCAATTACAATCGAAAAAACATCGCAAAGAATCAAAAACAATAGATAAAACGTCGAAAAGTATCGAAAACAATCGAAAAAACATCGAAAGGAGTCAATTACAATCGAAAAAACATCGAAAAGAATCAAAAACAATCGATAAAACGTCGAAAAGTATCGAAAACAATCGAAAAAACATCGAAAGGAGTCAATTACAATCGAAAAAACATCGAAAAGATTCAAAAACAATCGATAAAACGTCGAAAAGTATCGAAAACAATCGAAAAAAATTACATCGAAAACATAATAGGAGTCAATTACAATCGAAAAAACATCGAAAAGAATCAAAAACAATCGATAAAACGTCGAAAAGTATCGAAAACAATCGCAAAAATTACATCGAAAAAAGGAGTCAATTACAATCGAAAAAACATCGATAGGAGTCAATTACAATCGAAAAAACATCGAAAAGAATCAAAAACAATCGATAAAACGTCGAAAAGTATCGAAAACAATCGAAAAAACATCGATAGGAGTCAATTACAATCGAAAAAACATCGAAAAGAATCAAAAACAATCGATAAAACGTCGAAAAGTATCGAAAACAATCGAAAAAACATCGAAAGGAGTCAATTACAATCGAAAAAACATCAAAAAGAATCAAAAACAATCGATAAAACGTCGAAAAGTATCGAAAACAATCGATAAAACGTCGAAAGAGTTTATTTAAAGTCGAAAACAATCGAAAAAACATCGAAAGGAGTCATTTACAATCGAAAAACATCGAAAAGAATCAAAAACAATCGATAAAACGTCGAAAAGTATCGAAAACAATCGAGAAAACATCGAAAGGAGTCAATTACAATCGAAAACATCGAAAAACATCGAAAAGAATCAAAAACAATAGATAAAACGTCGAAAAGTATCGAAATCAATCGAAAAAACATCGAAAGGAGTCAATTACAATCAAAAAACATCGAAAAGAATCAAAAACAATCGATAAAACGTCGAAAAGTATCGAAAACAATCGAAAAAACATCGAAAGGAGTCAATTACAATCGAAAAACCATCGAAAGGAGTCAAAAACAATCGATAAAACGTCGAAAAGTATCGAAAACAATCGATAAAATCGAAAAACATCGAAAAGAATCAAAAACAATCGTTCAATCAAAAACGTCGAAAAGAATCAGAAAACAATCGATAAAACATCGAAAAGTAGTCGAATAACAATCGAAAAAACATCGATAGGAGTCAATTACAATCGAAAAACATCGAAAAGAATCAAAAACAATCGATAAAACGTCGAAAAGTATCGAAAACAATCGAGAAAACATCGAAAGGAGTCAATTACAATCAAAAAACATCGAAAAGAATCAAAAACAATAGATAAAACGTCGAAAAGTATCGAAAAAATCAATCGAAAAACATCGAAAGGAGTCAATTACAATCGAAAAGATGATAATACAATCGAATAAAACATCGAAAAGAATCAAAAACAATCGATAAAACATCGAAAAGTATCAAAAACAATCGATAAAACGTCGAAAAGTTAAAACATCGAGAAAACATCGAAAGGAGTCAATTACAATCGAAAAAACATCGAAAAGAATCAAAAACAATCGATAAAACGTCGAAAATTATCAAAAACAATCGAAAAAACATCGAAAGGAGTCAATTACAATCGAAAAAACATCGAAAAGAATCAAAAACAATCGATAAAACGTCGAAAAGTATCGAAAACAATCGAAAAAACATCGAAAGGAGTCAATTACAATCGAAAAAACATCGAAGAGAATCAAAAACAATAGATAAAACGTCGAAAAGAATCGAAAACAATCGAAAAAACATCGAAAGGAGTCAATTACAATCGAAAAAACATCGAAAAGAATCAAAAACAATCGATAAAACGTCGAAAAGTATCGAAAACAATCGAAAAAACATCGAAAGGAGTCAATTACAATCGAAAAAACATCGAAAAGAATCAAAAACAATAGATAAAACGTCGAAAAGTATCGAAAACAATCGAAAACACATCGAAAGGAGTCAATTACAATCGAAAAAACATCGATGGGAGTCAATTACAATCGAAAAAACATCGAAAAGAATCAAAAACAATCGATGAAACATAGAAAAGAATCAAAAACGATAGATAAAACGTCGAAAAGTATCGAAAACAATCGAAAAAACTTTGAAAGAAGTCAATTACAATCGAAAAACATCAATAGGAGTCAACTACAATCGAAAAAACATCGAAAAGAATCAAAAACAATCGATAAAACGTGGAAAAGTATCGAAAACAATCGAAAAAACATCGAAAGGAGTCAATTACAATCGAAAAAACATCGCAAAGAATCAAAAACAGTAGATAAAACGTCGAAAAGTATCGAAAACAATCGAAAAAACATCGAAAGGAGTCAATTACAATCGAAAAAATATCGATGGGAGTCAATTACAATCGAAAAAACATCGAAAAGAATCAAAAACAATCGATAAAACGTCAAAAAGTATCGAAAACAATCGAAAAAACATCGAAAGGAGTCAATTACAATCGAAAAAACATCGAAAAGATTCAAAAACAATCGATAAAACGTCGAAAATTATCGAAAACAATCGAAAAAACATCGATAGGAGTCAATTACAATCGAAAAAACATCGAAAAGAATCAAAAACAATCGATAAAACGTCGAAAAGTATCGAAAACAATCGAAAAAACATCGAAAAGAGTCAATTACAATCGAAAAAACATCGAAAAGAATCAAAAACAATCGATAAAACGTCGAAAAGTATCGAAAACCATCGAAAAAACATCGAAAGGAGTCAATTACAATCGAAAAAACATCGATAGGAGTCAATTACAATCGAAAAAACATCGAAAAGAATCAAAAACAATCGATAAAACGTCGAAAAGTATCGAAAACAATCGAAAAAACATCGAAAGGAGTCAATTACAATCGAAAAAACATCGAAGGGAGTCAATTACAATCGAAAAAACATCAAAAAGAATCAAAAACAATCGATAAAACGTCGAAAAGAATGAAAAACAATCGATAAAACGTCGAAAAGTATCGAAAACAATCGAAAAAACATCGAAAAGAGTCAATAACAATCGAAAAAACATCGATAGGAGTCAATTACAATCGAAAAAACATCGAAAAGAATCAAAAACAATAGATAAAACGTCGAAAAGTATCGAAAACAATCGAAAAAACATCGAAAGGAGTCAATTACAATCGAAAAAACATCAAAAAGAATCAAAAACAATCGATAAAACGTCGAAAAGTATCGAAAACAATCGAAAAAACATCGAAAGGAGTCAATTACAATCGAAAAAACATCAAAAAGAATCAAAAACAATCGATAAAACGTCGAAAAGAATGAAAAACAATCGATAAAACGTCGAAAAGTATCGAAAACAATCGAAAAAACATCGAAAGGAGTCAATTACAATCGAAAAAACATCGAAAAGAATCAAAAACAATCGATAAAACGTCGAAAAGTATCGAAAACAATCGAAAAAACATCGAAAGGAGTCAATTACAAGCGAAAAAACATCGCAAAGAATCAAAAACAATAGATAAAACGTCGAAAAGTATCGAAAACAATCGAAAAAACATCGAAAAGAATAAAAAACAATCGATAAAACGTCGAATAGTATAGAAAACAATCGAAAAAACATCGAAAGGACTCAATTACAATCGAAAAAACATCGATAGGAGTCAATTACAATCGAAAAAACATCGAAAAGAATCAAAAACAATCGAAAAAACGTCGAAAATTATCAAAAACAATCGAAAAAACATCGATAGGAGTCAATTACAATCGAAAAAACATCGAAAGGAGTCAATTACAATCGAAAAAACTTCGATAGGAGTCAATTACAATCGAAAAAACATCGAAAAGATTCAAAAACAATCGAAAAAACGTCGAAAATTATCAAAAACAATCGAAAAAACATCGATAGGAGTCAATTACAATCGAAAAAACATCGAAAAGATTCAAAAACAATCGAAAAAACGTCGAAAATTATCAAAAACAATCGAAAAACATCGATAGGAGTCAATTACAATCGAAAAAACATCGAAAAGAATCAAAAATAATCGATAAAACGTCGAAAAGTATCGAAAACAATCGAAAAAACATTGAAAGGAGTCAATCACAATCGAAAAAACATCGAAAAGAATCAAAAACAATCGATAAAACGTCGAAAAGTATCGAAAACAATCGAAAAAACATCGAAAGGAGTCAATTACAATCGAAAAAACATCGATAGGAGTCAATTACAATCGAAAAAACATCGAAAAGAATCAAAAACGATAGATAAAACGTCGAAAAGTATCGAAAACAATCGAAAAAACATCGAAAGGAGTCAATTACAATCGAAAAAACATCGAAAAGAATCAAAAACAATCGATAAAACGACGAAAAGTATCGAAAACAATCGGAAAAACATCGAAAGGAGTCAATTACAATCGAAAAAACATCGAAAGGAGTCAATTACAATCGAAAAAACATCGAAAAGAATCAAAAACAATCGATAAAACGTCGAATAGTATAGAAAACAATCGAAAAAACATCGAAAGGAGTCAATTACAATCGAAAAAACATCGAAAGGAGTCAATTACAATCGAAAAAACATCGAAAAGAATCAAAAACAATCGATAAAACGTCGAAAAGTATCGAAAACAATCGAGAAAACATCGAAAGGAGTCAATTACAATCGAAAAACATCGAAAAGAATCAAAAACAATCGATAAAACGTCGAAAAGTATCGAAAACAATCGAAAAAACATCGAAAGGAGTCAATTACAATCGAAAAAACATCGAAAGGAGTCAATTACAATCGAAAAAACATCGAAAAGAATCAAAAACAATCGATAAAACGTCGAAAAGTATCGAAAACAATCGAAAAAACATCGAAAGGAGTCAATTACAATCGAAAAAACATCGAAAAGAATCAAAAACAATAGATAAAACGTCGAAAAGTATCGAAAACAATCGAAAAAACATCGAAAGGAGTCAATTACAATCGAAAAAACATCGATGGGAGTCAATTACAATCGAAAAAACATCGAAAAGAATCAAAAACAATCGATAAAACATCGAAAAGAATCAAAAACGATAGATAAAACGTCGAAAAGTATCGAAAACAATCGAAAAAACATTGAAAGAAGTCAATTACAATCGAAAAAACATCAATAGGAGTCAATTACAATCGAAAAAACATCGAAAAGAATCAAAAACAATCGATAAAACGTCGAAAAGTATCGAAAACATTCGAAAAAAACATCGAAAGGAGTCAATTACAATCGAAAAAACATCGCAAAGAATCAAAAACAATAGATAAAACGTCGAAAAGTATCGAAAACAATCGAAAAAACATCGAAAGGAGTCAATTACAATCGAAAAAACATCAAAAAGAATCAAAAACAATCGATAAAACGTCGAAAAGTATCGAAAACAATCGAAAAAACATCGAAAGGAGTCAATTACAATCGAAAAAATTCGAAAAGAATCAAAAACAATCGATAAAACGTCGAAAAGTATCGAAAACAATCGAAAAAACATCGAAAGGAGTCAATTACAATCGAAAAACATCGAAAAGAATCAAAAACAATCGATGAAACGTCGAAAAGTATCGAAAACAATCGAAAAAACATCGATAGGAGTCAATTACAATCGAAAAAACATCGAAAAGAATCAAAAACAATCGATAAAAGGTCGAAAAGTATCGAAAACAATCGAAAAAACATCGAAAAGAGTCAATTACAATCGAAAAAACATCGAAAAGAATCAAAAACAATCGATAAAACGTCGAAAAGTATCGAAAACCATCGAAAAAACATCGAAAGGAGTCAATTACAATCGAAAAAACATCGATAGGAGTCAATTACAATCGAAAAAACATCGAAAAGAATCAAAAACAATCGATAAAACGTCGAAAAGTATCGAAAACAATCGAAAAAACATCGAAAGGAGTCAATTAAAATCGAAAAAACATCGAAAGGAGTCAATTATAATCGAAAAAACATCGAAAGGAGTCAATTACCATCGAAAAAACATCGAAAAGAATCAAAAACAATCGATAAAACGTCGAAAAGTATCGAAAACAATCGAAAAAACATCGAAAGGAGTCAATTACAATCGAAAAAACATCGAAGAGAATCAAAAACAATAGATAAAACGTCGAATAGTATCGAAAACAATCGAAAAAACATCGAAAGGAGTCAATTACAATCGAAAAAACATCGAAAAGAATCAAAAACAATAGAAAAAACGTCGAAAAGTATCGAAATCAATCGAAAAACATCGAAAGGAGTCAATTACAATCGAAAAAACATCGAAAAGAATCAAAAACAATCGATAAAACGTCGAAAAGTATCGAAAACAATCGAAAAAACATCGAAAGGAGTCAATTACAATCGAAAAAACATCGATAGGAGTCAATTACAATCGAAAAAACATCGAAAAGAATCAAAAACAATCGATAAAACATCGAAAAGAATCAAAAACGATAGATAAAACGTCGAAAAGTATCGAAAACAATCGAAAAAACATTGAAAGAAGTCAATTACAATCGAAAAAACATCGATAGGAGTCAATTACAATCGAAAAAATATCGAAAAGAATCAAAAACAATCGATAAAACGTCGAAAAGTATCGAAAACAATCGAAAAAACATCGAAAGGAGTCAATTACAATCGAAAAAACATCGCAAAGAATCAAAAACAATAGATAAAACGTCGAAAAGTATCGAAAACAATCGAACAAACATCGAAAGGAGTCAATTACAATCGAAAAACATCAAAAAGAATCAAAAACAATCGATAAAACGTCGAAAAGTATCGAAAACAATCGAAAAAACATCGATAGGAGTCAATTACAATCGAAAAAACATCGAAAAGAATCAAAAACAATCGATAAAACGTCGAAAAGTATCGAAAACAATCGAAAAAACATCGAAAAGAGTCAATTACAATCGAAAAAACATCGAAAAGAATCAAAAACAATCGATAAAACGTCGAAAAGTATCGAAAACCATCGAAAAAACATCGAAAGGAGTCAATTACAATCGAAAAAACATCGATAGGAGTCAATTACAATCGAAAAAACATCGAAAAGAATCAAAAACAATCGATAAAACGTCGAAAAGTATCGAAAACAATCGAAAAAACATCGATAGGAGTCAATTACAATCGAAAAAACATCGAAAAGAATCAAAAACAATCGATAAAACGTCGAAAAGTATCGAAAACAATCGAAAACACATCGAAAGGAGTCAATTACAATCGAAAAAACATCGAAAAGAATCAAAAACAATAGATAAAACGTCGAAAAGTATCGAAATCAATCGAAAAAACATCGAAAGGAGTCAATTACAATCGAAAAAACATCGAAAAGAATCAAAAACAATCGATAAAACGTCGAAAAGTATCGAAAACAATCGAAAAACATCGAAAGGAGTCAATTACAATCGAAAAAACATCGATAGGAGTCAATTACAATCGAAAAAACATCGAAAAGAATCAAAAACAATCGGAAAAACATCGAAAGGAGTCAATTACAATCGAAAAAACATCGAAAGGAGTCAATTACAATCGAAAAAAACATCGAAAAGAATCAAAAACAATCGATAAAACGTCGAATAGTATAGAAAACAATCGAAAAAACATCGAAAGGAGTCAATTACAATCGAAAAACATCGAAAGGTGTCAATTGCAATCGAAAAAACATCGAAAAGAATCAAAAACAATCGATAAAACGTCGAATAGTATAGAAAACAATCGAAAAAACATCGAAAGGAGTCAATTACAATCGAAAAAACATCGATAGGAGTCAATTACAATCGAAAAAACATCGAAAAGAATTAAAAACAATCGATAAAACGTCGAAAAGTATCGAAAAAAATCGAAAAAACATCGAAAGAAGTCATTTACAATCAAAAAACATCGAAAAGAATCAAAAACAATCGATAAAACGTCGAAAAGAATCAAAAACAATCGATAAAACGTCGAAAAGTATCGAAAACAATCGAAAAAACATCGAAAGGAGTCAATTACAATCGAAAAAACATCGAAAAGAATCAAAAACAATCGATAAAACGTCGAAAAGTATCGAAAACAATCGAAAAAACATCGATAGGAGTCAATTACAATCGAAAAAACATCGAAAAGAATCAAAAACAATCGAAAAAACATCGAAAAGAATCAAAAACAATCGATAAAACGTCGAAAAGTATCGAAAACAATCGAAAAAACATCGAAAGGAGTCAATTACAATCGAAAAACATCGATAGGAGTCAATTACAATCGAAAAAACATCGAAAAGAATCAAAAACAATCGATAAAACATCGAAAAGAATAAAAAACGATAGATAAAACGTCGAAAAGTATCGAAAACAATCGGAAAAACATTGAAAGAAGTCAATTACAATCGAAAAAACATCAATAGTAGTCAATTACAATCGAAAAAACATCGAAAAGAATCAAAAACAATCGATAAAACGTCGAAAAGTATCGAAAACAATCGAAAAAACATCGAAAGGAGTTAATTACAATCGAAAAAACATCGAAAAGAATCAAAAACAATCGATAAAACGTCGAAAAGTATCGAAAACAATAGAAAAAAAATTGAAAGGAGTCATTTACAATCAAAACACATCGAAAAGAATCAAAAACAATTGATAAAACGTCGAACAGTATCGAAAACAATCGAAAAAACATCGCAAGGAGTCAATTACAATCGAAAAAACATCGAAAAGAATCAAAAACATTCGATAAAGCGTCGAAAAGTATCGAAAACAATCGAAAAAACATCGAAAGGAGTCAATTACGATCGAAAAAACATCGAAAAGAATCAAAAACAATCGATAAAACGTCGAAAAGTATCGAAAACAATCGAAAAAACATCGAAAAGAGTCAATTACAATCGAAAAAACATCGAAAAGAATCAAAAACAATCGATAAAACGTCGAAAAGTATCGAAAACAATCGAAAAAACATCGAAAGGAGTCAATTACAATCGAAAAAACATCGATAGGAGTCAATTACAATCGAAAAAACATCGAAAAGAATCAAAAACAATCGATAAAACGTCGAAAAGTATCGAAAACAATCGTAAAAACATCGATAGGAGTCAATTACAATCGAAAAAACATCGAAAAGAATCAAAAACAATCGATAAAACGTCGAAAAGTATCGAAAACAATCGAAAAAACATCGAAAGGAGTCAATTACAATCGAAAAAACATCGAAAAGAATCAAAAACAATAGATAAAACGTCGAAAAGTATCGAAAACAATCGAAAAAACATCGAAAGGAGTCAATTACAATCGAAAAAACATCGAAAAGAATCAAAAACAACCGATAAAACGTCGAAAAGTATCGAAAACAATCGAAAAAACATCGAAAGGAGTCAATTACAATCGAAAAAACATCGAAAAGAATCAAAAACAATAGATAAAACGTCGAAAAGAATCGAAAACAATCGAAAAAACATCGAAAGGAGTCAATTACAATCGAAAAAACATCGATGGGAGTCAATTACAATCGAAAAAACATCGAAAAGAATCAAAAACAATCGATAAAACGTCGAAAAGTATCGAAAACAATAGAAAAAAAATTGAAAGGAGTCATTTACAATCAAAACACATCGAAAAGAATCAAAAACAATTGATAAAACGTCGAACAGTATCGAAAACAATCGAAAAAACATCGAAAGGAGTCAATTACAATCGAAAAAACATCAAAAAGAATCAAAAACAATCGATAAAACGTCGAAAAGTATCGAAAACAATCGAAAAAACATCGAAAGGAGTCAATTACAATCGAAAAAACATCGAAAAGATTCAAAAACAATCGATAAAACGTCGAAAAGTATCGAAAACAATCGAAAAAACATCGAAAGGAGTCAATTACAATCGAAAAAACATCGAAAAGAATCAAAAACAATCGATAACACGTCGAAAAGTATCGAAAACAATCGAAAAAACATCGAAAAGAGTCAATTACAATCGAAAAAACATCGAAAAGAATCAAAAACAATCGATAAAACGTCGAAAAGTATGGAAAACCATCGAAAAAACATCGAAAGGAGTCAATTACAATCGAAAAATCATCGATAGGAGACAATTACAATCGAAAAAACATCGAAAAGAATCAAAAACAATCGATAAAACGTCGAAAAGTATCGAAAACAATCGAAAAAACATCGATAGGAGTCAATTACAATCGAAAAAACATCGAAGAGAATCAAAAATAATCGATAAAACGTCGAAAAGTATCGAAAACAATCGAAAAAACATCGAAAGGAGTCAATTAGAATCGAAAAAACATCGAAAAGAATCAAAAACAATAGATAAAACGTCGAACAGTATCGAAATCAATCGAAAAACATCTAAAGGAGTCAATTACAATCGAAAAAACATCGAAAAGAATCAAAAACACTCGATAAAACGTCGAAAAGTATCGAAAACAATCGAAAAAACATCGAAAGGAGTCAATTACAATCGAAAAAATATCGATAGGAGTCAATTACAATCGAAAAAACATCGAAAAGAATCAAAAACAATCGATAAAACATCGAAAAGAATCAAAAACGATAGATAAAACGTCGAAAAGTATCGAAAACAATCGAAAAAACATTGAAAGAAGTCAATTACAATCGAAAAAACATCAATAGGAGTCAATTACAATCGAAAAAACATCGAAAAGAATCAAAAACAATCGATAAAACATCGAAAAGTATCGAAAACAATCGAAAAAACATCGAAAGGAGTCAATTACAATCGAAAAAACATCGCAAAGAATCAAAAACAATAGATAAAACGTCGAAAAGTATCGAAAACAATCGAAAAAACATCGAAAGAAGTCAATTACAATCGAAAAAACATCAAAAAGAATCAAAAACAATCGATAAAACGTCGAAAAGTATCGAAAACAATCGAAAAAACATCGATAGGACTCAATTACAATCGAAAAAACATCGAAAAGAATCAAAAACAATCGATAAAACGTCGAAAAGTATCGAAAACAATCGAAAAAACATCGAAAAGAGTCAATTACAATCGAAAAACATCGAAAAGAATCAAAAACAATCGATAAAACGTCGAAAAGTATCGAAAACCATCGAAAAAACATCGAAAGGAGTCAATTACAATCGAAAAAACATCGAAAAGAATCAAAAACAATCGATAAAACGTCGAAAAGTATCGAAAACAATCGAAAAAACATCCAAAGGAGTCAATTACAATCTAAAAAACATCGAAGAGAATCAAAAACAATAGATAAAACGTCGAAAAGTATCGAAAACAATCGAAAAAACATCGAAAGGAGTCAATTACAATCGAAAAAACATCGAAAAGAATCAAAAACAATAGATAAAACGTCGAAAAGTATCGAAATCAATCGAAAAAACATCGAAAGGAGTCAATTACAATCGAAAAAACATCGAAAAGAATCAAAAACAATCGATAAAACGTCGAAAAGTATCGAAAACAATCGAAAAAACATCGAAAGGAGTCAATTACAATCGAAAAACATCGATAGGAAATTACAATCGAAAAAAAGAAAAGAATCAAAAACAATCGATAAAACGTCGAAAAGTATCGAAAACAATCGAAAAAACATCGAAAGGAGTCAATTACAATCGAAAAAACATCGAAAAGAATCAAAAACAATCGATTAAACGTCGAAAAGAATCAAAAACAATCGATAAAACGTCGAAAAGTATCGAAAACAATCGAAAAAACATCGAAAGGAGTCATTTACAATCAAAAAACATCGAAAAGAATCAAAAACAATCGATAAAACGTCGAAAAGTATCGAAAACAATCGGAAAAACATCGAAAGGAGTCAATTACAATCGAAAAACATCGAAAGGAGTCAATTACAATCGAAAAAACATCGAAAAGAATCAAAAACAATCGATAAAACGTCGAATAGTATAGAAAACAATCGAAAAAACATCGAAAGGAGTCAATTACAATCGAAAAAACATCGAAAGGTGTCAATTGCAATCGAAAAAACATCGAAAAGAATCAAAAACAATCGATAAAACGTCGAATAGTATAGAAAACAATCGAAAAAACATCGAAAGGAGTCAATTACAATCGAAAAAACATCGATAGGAGTCAATTACAATCGAAAAAACATCGAAAAGAATTAAAAACAATCGATAAAACGTCGAAAAGTATCGAAAAAATCGAAAAAACATCGAAAGAAGTCATTTACAATCAAAAAACATCGAAAAGAATAAAAAACAATCGATAAAACGTCGAAAAGAATCAAAAACAATCGATAAAACGTCGAAAAGTATCGAAAACAATCGAAAAAACATCGAAAGGAGTCAATTACAATCGAAAAAACATCGAAAAGAATCAAAAACAATCGATAAAACGTCGAAAAGTATCGAAAACAATCGAAAAAAACATCGATAGGAGTCAATTACAATCGAAAAAACATCGAAAGGAGTCAATTACAATCGAAAAAACATCGAAAAGAATCAAAAACAATCGATAAAACATCGAAAAGAATCAAAAACGATAGATAAAACGTCGAAAAGTATCGAAAACAATCGAAAAAACATCGAAAGGAGTCAATTAAATAAAACATCGAAAGGAGTCAATTACAATCGAAAAAACATCGAAAAGAATCAAAAACAATCGATAAAACATCGAAAAGAATCAAAAACGATAGATAAAACGTCGAAAAGTATCGAAAACAATCGGAAAAACATTGAAAGAAGTCAATTACAATCGAAAAACATCAATAGGAGTCAATTACAATCGAAAAAACATCGAAAAGAAAAAAAAACGTCGAAAAGTATCGAAAACAATCGAAAACATCGAAAGAGAATCAAAGAATCAAAAACAATAGATAAAACGTCGAAAAGTATCGAAAACAATCGAAAAAACATCGAAAGGAGTCAATTACAATCGAAAAAACATCGAAAAGAATCAAAAACAATCGATAAAACGTCGAAAAGTATCGAAAACAATCGAAAATCAATTACAATCGAAAACATCGAAAAGAATCAAAAACAATCGATAAAACGTCGAAAAGTATCGAAAACAATCGAAAAAACATCGAAAGGAGTCAATTACAATCGAAAAAACATCGATAGGAGACAATTACAATCGAAAAAACATCGAAAAGAATCAAAAACAATCGATAAAACGTCGAAAAGTATCGAAAACAATCGAAAAACCATCGAAAGGAGTCAATTACAATCGAAAAACATCGCAAAGAATCAAAAACAATCGATAAAACGTCGAAAAGTATCGAAAACAATCGAAAAACCATCGAAAGGAGTCAACTACAATCGAAAAAACATCAAAAAGAATCAAAAACAATCGATAAAACGTCGAAAAGTATCGAAAACAATCGAAAAAACATCGAAAGGAGTCAATTACAATCGAAAAAAACATCGAAAAGAATCAAAAACAATCGATAAAACGTCGAAAAGTATCGAAAACAATCGAAAAAACATCGAAAGGAGTCAATTACAATCGAAAAAACATCGAAAAGAATCAAAAACAATCGATAAAACGTCGAAAAGTATCGAAAACAATCGAAAAAACATCGAAAAGAGTCAATTACAATCGAAAAAACATCGAAAAGAATCAAAAACAATCGATAAAACGTCGAAAAGTATCGAAAACCATCGAAAAAACATCGAAAGGAGTCAATTACAATCGAAAAAACATCGATAGGAGACAATTACAATCGAAAAAACATCGAAAAGAATCAAAAACAATCGATAAAACGTCGAAAAGTATCGAAAACAATCGAAAAACATCGATAGGAGTCAATTACAATCGAAAAAACATCGAAGAGAATCAAAAACAATAGATAAAACGTCGAAAAGTATCGAAAACAATCGAAAAAACATCGAAAGGAGTCAATTACAATCGAAAAAACATCGAAAAGAATCAAAAACAATAGAAAAAACGTCGAAAAGTATCGAAATCAATCGAAAAAACATCGAAAGGAGTCAATTACAATCGAAAAAACATCGAAAAGAATCAAAAACAATCGATAAAACGTCGAAAAGTATCGAAAACAATCGAAAAAACATCGAAAGGAGTCAATTACAATCGAAAAAAACATCGATAGGAGTCAATTACAATCGAAAAAACATCGAAAAGAATCAAAAACAATCGATAAAACGTCGAAAAGTATCGAAAACAATCGAAAAAACATCGATAGGAGTCAATTACAATCGAAAAAACATCGAAAAGAATCAAAAACAATCGATAAAACGTCGAAAAGTATCGAAAACAATCGAAAAAACATCGAAAAGAGTCAATTACAATCGAAAAAACATCGAAAAGATTCAAAAACAATCGATAAAACGTCGAAAAGTATCGAAAACCATCGAAAAAACATCGAAAGGAGTCAATTACAATCGAAAAACATCGATAGGAGTCAATTACAATCGAAAAAACATCGAAAAGAATCAAAAACAATCGATAAAACGTCGAAAAGTATCGAAAACAATCGAAAAAACATCGATAGGAGTCAATTACAATCGAAAAAACATCGAAAAGAATCAAAAACAATCGATAAAACGTCGAAAAGTATCGAAAACAATCGAAAAAACATCGAAAGGAGTCAATTACAATCTAAAAACATCGAAGAGAATCAAAATCAATAGATAAAACGTCGAAAAGTATCGAAAACAATCGAAAAAACATCGAAAGGAGTCATTTACAATCGAAAAAACATCGAAAAGAATCAAAAACAATAGATAAAACGTCGAAAAGTATCGAAATCAATCGAAAAACCATCGAAAGGAGTCAATTACAATCGAAAAAACATCGAAAAGAATCAAAAACAATCGATAAAACGTCGAAAAGTATCGAAAACAATCGAAAAAACATCGAAAGGAGTCAATTACAATCGAAAAACATCGAAAGGAGTCAATTACAATCGAAAAAACATCGAAAAGAATCAAAAACAATCGATAAAACGGCGAAAAGTATCGAAAACAATCGAAAAAACATCGAAAGGAGTCAATTACAATCGAAAAAACATCGAAAAGAATCAAAAACAATCGATAAAACGGCGAAAAGTATCGAAAACAATCGAAAAAACATCGATAGGAGTCAATTACAATCGAAAAAACATCGAAAAGAATCAAAAACAATCGATAAAACGTCGAAAAGTATCGAAAACAATCGGAAAAACATCGAAAGGAGTCAATTACAATCGAAAAAACATCGAAAGGAGTCAATTACAATCGAAAAAACATCGAAAAGAATCAAAAACAATCGATAAAACGTCGAATAGTATAGAAAACAATCGAAAAAAACATCGAAAGGAGTCAATTACAATCGAAAAAACATCGAAAGGTGTCAATTGCAATCGAAAAAACATCGAAAAGAATCAAAAACAATCGATAAAACGTCGAATAGTATAGAAAACAATCGAAAAAACATCGATAGGAGTCAATTACAATCGAAAAAACATCGATAGGAGTCAATTACAATCGAAAAAACATCGAAAAGAATCAAAAACAATCGATAAAACGTCGAAAAGTATCGAAAACAATCGAAAAAACATCGAAAGGAGTCATTTACAATCAAAAAACATCGAAAAGAATCAAAAACAATCGATAAAACGTCGAAAAGTATCGAAAACAATCGGAAAAACATCGAAAGGAGTCAATTACAATCGAAAAAACATCGAAAGGTGTCAATTGCAATCGAAAAAACATCGAAAAGAATCAAAAACAATCGATAAAACGTCGAATAGTATAGAAAACAATCGAAAAAACATCGAAAGGAGTCAATTACAATCGAAAAAACATCGATAGGAGTCAATTACAATCGAAAAACATCGAAAAGAATTAAAAACAATCGATAAAACGTCGAAAAGTATCGAAAAAATCGAAAAAACATCGAAAGAAGTCATTTACAATCAAAAAACATCGAAAAGAATCAAAAACAATCGATAAAACGTCGAAAAGAATCAAAAACAATCTATAAAACGTCGAAAAGTATCGAAAACAATCGAAAAAACATCGAAAGGAGTCAATTACAATCGAAAAACATCGAAAAGAATCAAAAACAATCGATATAACGTCGAAAAGTATCGAAAACAATCGAAAAAACATCGATAGGAGTCAATTACAATCGAAAAAACATCGAAAAGAATCAAAAACAATCGAAAAAACATCGAAAAGAATCAAAAACAATCGATAAAACGTCGAAAAGTATCGAAAAAATCGAAAAAACATCGAAAGAAGTCATTTACAATCAAAAACATCGAAAAGAATCAAAAACAATCGATAAAACGTCGAAAAGAATCAAAAACAATCTATAAAACGTCGAAAAGTATCGAAAACAATCGAAAAAACATCGAAAGGAGTCAATTACAATCGAAAAAACATCGAGAGGAGTCAATTACAATCGAAAAAACATCGAAAAGAATCAAAAACAATCGATAAAACATCGAAAAGAATCAAAAACGATAGATAAAACGTCGAAAAGTATCGAAAACAATCGGAAAAACATTGAAAGAAGTCAATTACAATCGAAAAAACATCAATAGGAGTCAATTACAATCGAAAAACATCGAAAAGAATCAAAAACAATCGATAAAACGTCGAAAAGTATCGAAAACAATCGAAAAAACATCGAAAGGAGTCAATTACAATCGAAAAAACATCGCAAAGAATCAAAAACAATAGATAAAACGTCGAAAAGTATCGAAAACAATCGGAAAAACATCGAAAGGAGTCAATTACAATCGAAAAAACATCAAAAAGAATCAAAAACAATCGATAAAACGTCGAAAAGTATCGAAAACAATCGAAAAAACATCGAAAGGAGTCAATTACAATCGAAAAAACATCGAAAAGATTCAAAAACAATCGATAAAACGTCGAAAAGTATCGAAAACAATCGAAAAAACATCGAAAGGAGTCAATTACAATCGAAAAAACATCGAAAAGAATCAAAAACAATCGATAAAACGTCGAAAAGTATCGAAAACAATCGAAAAAACATCGAAAAGGGTCAATTACAATCGAAAAAACATCGAAAAGAATCAAAAACAATCGATAAAACGTCGAAAAGTATCGAAAACCATCGAAAAAACATCGAAAGGAGTCAATTACAATCGAAAAAACATCGATAGGAGACAATTACAATCGAAAAAACATCGAAAAGAATCAAAAACAATCGATAAAACGTCGAAAAGTATCGAAAACAATCGAAAAAACATCGATAGGAGTCAATTACAATCGAAAAAACATCGAAGAGAATCAAAAACAATAGATAAAACGTCGAAAAGTATCGAAAACAATCGAAAAAACATCGAAAGGAGTCAATTACAATCGAAAAAACATCGAAAAGAATCAAAAACAATAGAAAAAACGTCGAAAAGTATCGAAATCAATCGAAAAAACATCGAAAGGAGTCAATTACAATCGAAAAAACATCGAAAAGAATCAAAAACAATCGATAAAACGTCGAAAAGTATCGAAAACAATCGAAAAAACATCGAAAGGAGTCAATTACAATCGAAAAACATCGATAGGAGTCAATTACAATCGAAAAAACATCGAAAAGAATCAAAAACAATCGATAAAACGTCGAAAAGTATCGAAAACAATCGAAAAAACAACGAAGGGGGTCAATTACAATCGAAAAAACATCGAAAAGAATCAAAAACAATCGATTAAACGTCGAAAAGAATCAAAAACAATCGATAAAACGTCGAAAAGTATCGAAAACAATCGAAAAAACATCGAAAGGAGTCATTTACAATCAAAAAACATCGAAAAGAATCAAAAACAATCGATAAAACGTCGAAAAGTATCGAAAACAATCGGAAAAACATCGAAAGGAGTCAATTACAATCGAAAAAACATCGAAAGGAGACAATTACAATCGAAAAAACATCGAAAAGAATCAAAAACAATCAATAAAACGTCGAATAGTATAGAAAACAATCGAAAAAACATCGAAAGGAGTCAATTACAATCGAAAAAACATCGAAAGGTGTCAATTGCAATCGAAAAACATCGAAAAGAATCAAAAACAATCGATAAAACGTCGAATAGTATAGAAAACAATCGAAAAAACATCGAAAGGAGTCAATTACAATCGAAAAAACATCGATAGGAGTTAATTACAATCGAAAAAACATCGAAAAGAATTAAAAACAATCGATAAAACGTCGAAAAGTATCGAAAAAATCGAAAAAACATCGAAAGAAGTCATTTACAATCAAAAAACATTGAAAAGAATTAAAAACAATCGATAAAACGTCGAAAAGAATCAAAAACAATCGATAAAACGTCGAAAAGTATCGAAAACAATCGAAAAAACATCAAAAGGAGTCAATTACAATCGAAAAAACATCGAAAGGAGTCAATTACAATCGAAAAAACATCGAAGAGAATCAAAAACAATAGATAAAACGTCGAAAAGTATCGAAAACAATCGAAAAAAACATCGAAAGGAGTCAATTACAATCGAAAAAACATCGAAGAGAATCAAAACAATAGATAAAACGTCGAAAAGTATCGAAAACAATCGAAAAAACATCGAAAGGAGTCAATTACAATCGAAAAAACATCGAAAAGAATCAAAAACAATAGATAAAACGTCGAAAAGTATCGAAATCAATCGAAAAACATCGAAAGGAGTCAATTACAATCGAAAAAACATCGAAAAGAATCAAAAACAATCGATAAAACGTCGAAAAGTATCGAAAACAATCGAAAAACATCGAAAGGAGTCAATTACAATCGAAAAAACATCGATAGGGGTCAATAACAATCGAAAAACATCGAAAAGAATCAAAAACATTCGATAAAGCGTCGAAAAGTATCGAAAACAATCGAAAAAACATCGAAAGGAGTCAATTACAATCGAAAAAACATCGAAAAGAATCAAAAACAATCGATAAAACGTCGAAAAGTATCGAAAACAATCGAAAAAACATCGAAAGGAGTCAATTACAATCGAAAAAACATCGATAGGAGTCAATTACAATCGAAAAAACATCGAAAAGAATCAAAAACAATCGATAAAACGTCGAAAAGTATCGAAAACAATCGAAAAAAACAACGAAGGGGGTCAATTACAATCGAAAAAACATCGAAAAGAATCAAAAACAATCGATTAAACGTCGAAAAGAATCAAAAACAATCGATAAAACGTCGAAAAGTATCGAAAACAATCGAAAAAACATCGAAAGGAGTCATTTACAATCAAAAAACATCGAAAAGAATCAAAAACAATCGATAAAACGTCGAAAAGTATCGAAAACAATCGGAAAAACATCGAAAGGAGTCAATTACAATCGAAAAAACATCGAAAGGAGTCAATTACAATCGAAAAAACATCGAAAAGAATCAAAAACAATCGATAAAACGTCGAATAGTATAGAAAACAATTGAAAAAACATCGAAAGGCGTCAATTACAATCGAAAAAACATCGAAAGGTGTCAATTGCAATCGAAAAAACATCGAAAAGAATCAAAAACAATCGATAAAACGTCGAATAGTATAGAAAACAATCGAAAAAACATCGAAAGGAGTCAATTACAATCGAAAAACATCGATAGGAGTCAATTACAATCGAAAAAACATCGAAAGGAGTCAATTACAATCGAAAAAACATCGAAGAGAATCAAAAACAATAGATAAAACGTCGAAAAGTATCGAAAACAATCGAAAAAACATCGAAAGGAGTCAATTACAATCGAAAAAACATCGAAGAGAATCAAAAACAATAGATAAAACGTCGAAAAGTATCGAAAACAATCGAAAAAACATCGAAAGGAGTCAATTACAATCGAAAAAACATCGAAAAGAATCAAAAACAATAGATAAAACGTCGAAAAGTATCGAAATCAATCGAAAAAACATCGAAAGGAGTCAATTACAATCGAAAAAACATCGAAAAGAATCAAAAACAATCGATAAAACGTCGAAAAGTATCGAAAACAATCGAAAAAACATCGAAAGGAGTCAATTACAATCGAAAAAACATCGATAGGGGTCAATAACAATCGAAAAACATCGAAAAGAATCAAAAACATTCGATAAAGCGTCGAAAAGTATCGAAAACAATCGAAAAAACATCGAAAGGAGTCAATTACAATCGAAAAAACATCGAAAAGAATCAAAAACAATCGATAAAACGTCGAAAAGTATCGAAAACAATCGAAAAAACATCGAAAGGAGTCAATTACAATCGAAAAAACATCGATAGGAGTCAATTACAATCGAAAAAACATCGAAAAGAATCAAAAACAATCGATAAAACGTCGAAAAGTATCGAAAACAATCGAAAAAACATCGAAAGGAGTCAATTACAATCGAAAAATCATCGAAAAGAATCAAAAACAATCGATAAAACGTCGAAAAGAATCAAAAACAATCGATAAAACGTCGAAAAGTATCGAAAACAATCGAAAAAGCATCGAAAGGAGTCATTTACAATCAAAAAACATCGAAAAGAATCAAAAACAATCAATAAAACGTCGAAAAGTATAGAAAACAATCGAAAAAACATCGAAAGGAGTCAATTACAATCGAAAAACATCGAAAGGAGTCAATTACAATCGAAAAAACATCGAAAAGAATCAAAAACAATCGATAAAACGTCGAAAAGTATAGAAAACAATCGAAAAAACATCGAAAGGAGTCAATTACAATCGAAAAAACATCGATAGGAGTCAATTACAATCGAAAAAACATCGAAAAGAATCAAAAACAATCGATAAAACGTCGAAAAGTATCGAAAACAATCGAGAAAACATCGAAAGGGGTCAATTACAATCGAAAAAACATCGAAAAGAATCAAAAACATTCGATAAAGCGTCGAAAAGTATCGAAAACAATCGAAAAAACATCGAAAGGAGTCAATTACAATCGAAAAAACATCGAAAAGAATCAAAAACAATCGATAAAACGTCGAAAAGTATCGAAAACAATCGAAAAAACATCGATAGGAGTCAATTACAATCGAAAAAACATCGAAAAGAATCAAAAACAATAGATAAAACGTCGAAAAGTATCGAAAACAATCGAAAAAACATCGAAAGGAGTCAATTACAATCGAAAAAACATCGAAAAGAATCAAAAACAACCGATAAAACGTCGAAAAGTATCGAAAACAATCGAAAAAACATCGAAAGGAGTCAATTACAATCGAAAAAACATCGAAAAGAATCAAAAACAATAGATAAAACGTCGAAAAGAATCGAAAACAATCGAAAAAACATCGAAAGGAGTCAATTACAATCGAAAAAACATCGATGGGAGTCAATTACAATCGAAAAAACATCGAAAAGAATCAAAAACAATCGATAAAACGTCGAAAAGTATCGAAAACAATCGAAAAAACATCGATAGGAGTCAATTACAATCGAAAAAACATCGAAATGAATCAAAAACAATCGATAAAACGTCGAAAAGTATCAAAAACAATAGAAAAAACATCGAAAGGAGTCAATTACAATCGAAAAAACATCGATAGGAGTCAATTACAATCGAAAAAACATCGAAAAGAATCAAAAACAATCGATAAAACGTCGAAAAGTATCGAAAACAATCGAAAAAACATCGATAGGAGTCAATTACAATCGAAAAAACATCGAAAAGAATCAAAAACAATAGATAAAACGTCGAAAAGTATCGAAAACAATCGAAAAAACATCGAAAGGAGTCAATTACAATCGAAAAAACATTGATGGGAGTCAATTACAATCGAAAAAACATCGAAAAGAATCAAAAACAATCGATAAAATGTCGAAAAGTATCGAAAACAATCAAAAAAACATCGATAGGAGTCAATTACAATCGAAAAAACATCGAAAAGAATCAAAAACAATAGATAAAACGTCGAAAAGTATCGAAAACAATCGAAAAAACATCGAAAGGAGTCAATTACAATCGAAAAAACATCGATGGGAGTCAATTACAATCGAAAAAACATCGAAAAGAATCAAAAACAATCGATAAAACGTCGAAAAGTATCGAAAACAATCGAAAAAACATCGATAGGAGTCAATTACAATCGAAAAAACATCGAAAAGAATCAAAAACAATCGATAAAACGTCGAAAAGTATCGAAAACAATCGAAAAAACATCGAAAGGAGTCATTTACAATCAAAAACATCGAAAAAAATCAAAAACAATCGATAAAACGTCGAAAAGTATCGAAAACAATCGGAAAAACATCGAAAGGAGTCAATTACAATCGAAAAAACATCGAAAGGAGTCAATTACAATCGAAAAAACATCGAAAAGAATCAAAAACAATCGATAAAACGTCGAATAGTATAGAAAACAATCGAAAAATAATCGAAAGGAGTCAATTACAATCGAAAAAACATCGATAGGAGTCAATTACAATCGAAAAAACATCGAAAAGAATCAAAAACAATCGATAAAACGTCGAAAAGTATCGAAAACAATCGAGAAAACATCGAAAGGAGTCAATTACAATCGAAAAAACATCGAAAAGAATCAAAAACAATAGATAAAACGTCGAAAAGTATCGAAATCAATCGAAAAAACATCGAAAGGAGTCAATTACAATCGAAAAAACATCGAATAGAATCAAAAACAATCGATAAAACGTCGAAAAGTATCGAAAACAATCGAAAAAACATCGAAAGGAGTCAATTACAATCGAAAAAACATCGAAAAGATTCAAAAACAATCGATAAAACGTCGAAAAGTATCGAAAACAATCGAAAAAACATCGAAAGGAGTCAATTACAATCGAAAAAACATCGATGGGAGTCAATTACAATCGAAAAAACATCGAAAAGAATCAAAAACAATCGATAAAACGTCGAAAAGTATCGAAAACAATCGAAAAAACATCGATAGGAGTCATTACAATCGAAAAAACATCGAAAAAAATCAAAAACAATCGATAAAACGTCGAAAAGTATCGAAAACAATCGAAAAAACATCGAAAGGAGTCAATTACAATCGAAAAAACATCGAAGAGAATCAAAAACAATAGATAAAACGTCGAAAAGTATCGAAAACAATCGAAAAAACATCGAAAGGAGTCTATTACAATCGAAAAAACATCGAAAAGAATCAAAAACAATCGATAAAACGTCGAAAAGTATCGAAAACAATCGAAAAAACATTGAAAGGAGTCAATTACAATCGAAAAAACATCAATAGGAGTCAATTACAATCGATAAAACATCGAAAAGAATCAAAAATAATCGATAAAACGTCGAAAAGTATCGAAAACAATCGAAAAACATTGAAAGGAGTCAATTACAATCGAAAAAACATCAATAGGAGTCAATTACAATCGAAAAAACATCGAAAAGAATCAAAAATAATAGATAAAACGTCGAAAAGTATCGAAAACAATCGAAAAAACATCGAAAGGTGTCAATTACAATCGAAAAAACATCAAAAAGAATCAAAAACAATCGATAAAACGTCGAAAAGTATCGAAAACAATCGAAAAAAACATCGAAAGGAGTCAATTACAATCGAAAAAACATCGAAAAGATTCAAAAACAATCGATAAAACGTCGAAAATTATCGTAAAAACATCGAAAAGAGTCAATTACAATCGAAAAAACTTCGAAAAGAATCAAAAACAATCGATAAAACGTCGAAAAGTATCGAAAACAATCGAAAAAACATCGAAAGGAGTCAATTACAATCGAAAAAACATCGAAAAGAATCAAAAACAACCGATAAAACGTCGAAAAGTATCGAAAACAATCGAAAAAACATCGATAGGAGTCAATTACAATCGAAAAAACATCGAAAAGAATCAAAAACAATAGATAAAACGTCGAAAAGTATCGAAAACATTCGAAAAAACCTCGAAAGGAGTCAATTACAATCGAAAAAACATCGAAAAGAATCAAAAACATTCGATAAAACGTCGAAAAGTATCGAAAACAATCGAAAAAACATCGAAAGGAGTCAATTACAATCGAAAAAACATCGATAGGAGTCAATTACAATCGAAAAAACGTCGAAAAGAATCAAAAACAATCGATAAAACGTCGAAAAGTATGGAAAACAATCGAAAAAACATCGAAAGGAGTCAATTACAATCGAAAAAAAAATCGAAAAGATTCAAAACCAATCGATAAAACGTCGAAAAGAATCAAAAACAATCGATAAAACGTCGAAAAGTATCGAAAACAATCGAAAAAACATCGAAAGGAGTCAATTACAATCGAAAAAACATCGAATGGAGTCAATTACAATCGAAAAAACATCGAAAAGAATCAAAAACAATCGATAAAACGTCGAAAAGTATCGAAAACAATCAAAAAAACATCGAAAGGAGTCAATTACAATCGAAAAAACATCGATAGGAGTCAATTACAATCGAAAAAACATCGAAAAGAATCAAAAACAATCGATAAAACGTCGAAAAGTATCGAAAACAATCGAAAATACATAGAAAGCAGTCATTTACAATCAAAATACATCGAAAAGAATCAAAAACAATCGATAAAACGTCGAACAGTATCGAAAACAATCGAAAAAACATCGAAAGGAGTCAATTACAATCGAAAAAACATCGAAAAGAATCAAAAATATTCGATAAAGCGTCGAAAAGTATCGAAAACAATCGAAAAAACATCGAAAGGAGTCAATTACAATCGAAAAAACATCGAAAAGAATCAAAAACAATCGATAAAACGTCGAAAAGTATCGAAAACAATCGAAAAAACATCGAAAGGAGTCAATTACAATCGAAAAAACATCGAAAAGAATCAAAAACAATCGATAAAACGTCGAAAAGTATCGAAAACAATCGAAAAAACATCGAAAGGAGTCAATTACAATCGAAAAAACATCGATAGGAGTCAATTACAATCGAAAAAACATCGAAAAGAATCAAAAACAATCGATAAAACGTCGAAAAGTATCGAAAACAATCGAAAATACATAGAAAGCAGTCATTTACAATCAAAATACATCGAAAAGAATCAAAAACAATCGATAAAACGTCGAACAGTATCGAAAACAATCGAAAAAAACATCGAAAGGAGTCAATTACAATCGAAAAACATCGAAAAGAATCAAAAATATTCGATAAAGCGTCGAAAAGTATCGAAAACAATCGAAAAACATCGAAAGGAGTCAATTACAATCGAAAAAACATCGAAAAGAATCAAAAACAATCGATAAAACGTCGAAAAGTATCGAAAACAATCGAAAAAACATCGAAAGGAGTCAATTACAATCGAAAAAACATCGAAAAGAATCAAAAACAATCGATAAAACGTCGAAAAGTATCGAAAACAATCGAAAAAACATCGAAAGGAGTCAATTACAATCGAAAAAACATCGAAAAGAATCAAAAACAATCGATAAAACGTCGAAAAGTATCGAAAACAATCGAAAAAACATCGAAAGGAGTCAATTACAATCGAAAAAACATCGAAAAGAATCAAAAACAATCGATAAAACGTCGAAAAGAATCAAAAACAATCGATAAAACGTCGAAAAGTATCGAAAACAATCGAAAAAACATCGAAAGGAGTCAATTACAATCGAAAAAACATCGATAGGAGTCAATTACAATCGAAAAACATCGAAAAGAGTCAAAAACAGTCGATAAAACGTCAAAAAGTATCGAAAACTATCGAAAAAACATCGAAAAGAGTCAATTACAATCGAAAAAACATCGAAAAGAATCAAAAACAATAGATAAAACGTCGAAAAGTATCGAAAACAATCGAAAAAACATCGAAAGGAGTCAATTACAATCGAAAAAACATCGAAAAGAATCAAAAACAATCGATAAAACGTCGAAAAGAATCAAAAACAATCGATAAAACGTCGAAAAGTATCGAAAACAATCGAAAAAACATCGATAGGAGTCATTTACAATCAAAAAACATCGAAAAGAATCAAAAACAATCGATAAAACGTCGAAAAGTATCGAAAACAATCGAAAAAACATCGAAAGGAGTCAATTACAATCGAAAAAACATCGAATGGAGTCAATTACAATCGAAAAAACATCGAAAAGAATCAAAAACAATCGATAAAACGTCGAAAAGTATCGAAAACAATCGAAAAAACATCGAAAGGAGTTAATTACAATCGAAAAAACATCGATAGGAGTCAATTACAATCGAAAAAACATCGAAAAGAATCAAAAACAATCGATAAAACGTCGAAAAGTATCGAAAACAATCGAAAATACATAGAAAGGAGTCATTTACAATCAAAACACATCGAAAAGAATCAAAAACAATCGATAAAACGTCGAACAGTTTCGAAAACAATCGAAAAAACATCGAAAGAAGTCAATTACAATCGAAAAAACATCGAAAAGAATCAAAAATATTCGATAAAGCGTCGAAAAGTATCGAAAACAATCGAAAAAACATCGAAAGGAGCCAATTACAATCGAAAAAACATCGAAAAGAATCAAAAACAATCGATAAAACGTCGAAAAGTATCGAAAACAATCGAAAAAACATCGAAAGGAGTCAATTACAATCGAAAAAACATCGAAAGGAGTCAATTACAATCGAAAAAACATCGATAGGAGTCAATTACAATCGAAAAAACATCGAAAAGAATCAAAAACAATCGATAAAGCGTCGAAAAGTATCGAAAACAATCGAAAAAACATCGAAAGGAGTCAATTACAATCAAAAAAACATCGATAAGAATCAAAAACAATCGATAAAACGTCGAAAAGTATCGAAAACAATCAAAAAAACATCGAAAGGAGTCAATTACAATCGAAAAAACATTGATAGGAGTCAATTACAGTCGAAAAAACATCGAAAAGAATCCAAAACGATCGATAAAACGTCGAAAATTATCGAAAACAATCGAAAAAACATCGAAATGAGTCAATTACAATCAAAAAAACATCGAAAAGAATCAAAAACAATCGATAAAACGTCGAAAAGTATCGAAAACAATCGAAAAAACATCGATAGGAGTCAATTACAATCGAAAAAACATCGAAAAGAATCAAAAAAAATCAATAAAACGTCGAAAAGTATCGAAAACAATTGAAAAAACATCGAAAGGAGTCATTTACAATCGAAAAAACATCGAAAAGAATCAAAAACAATCGATGAAACGTCGAAAAGTATCGAAAACAATCGACAAAACATCGAAAAGTATCGAAAACCATCGAAAAAACATCGAAAAGAGTCAATTACAAACGAAAAAACGACGAAAAGTATCGAAAACAATCGAAAAAACATGGAAAAAAGTCAATTATTATCGAAAAAACATCGAAAAGAATCAAAAACAATCGATAAAACGTCGAAAGGTATCGAGAACAATCGAAAAACATCGAAAGGAGTCAATTACAATCGAAAAAACATCGAAAGGAGTCAATTACAATCGAAAAACATCGATAGGAGTCAATTACAATCGAAAAACATCGAAAAGAATCAAAAACAATCGATAAAACGTCGAAAAGTATCGAAAACAATCGAAAAAACATCGAAAGGAGTCAATTACAATCGAAAAACATCGAAGAGAATCAGAAACAATAGGATAAAACTTCGAAAAGTATCGAAAAGTTTCGAAAACAATCGAAAAACATCGAAAGAAGTCAATTACAATCGAAAACATCGATAGGAGTCAATAACAATCGAAAAAACATCGAAAAGAATCAAAAACATTCGATAAAGCGTCGAAAAGTATCGAAAACAATCGAAAAACATCGAAAGGAGTCAATTACAATCGAAAAACATCGAAAAAATCAAAAACAATCGATAAAACGTCGAAAAGTATTGAAAACAATCAAAAAACATCGAAAGGAGTCAATTACAATCGAAAAAACATCGATAGGAGTCAATTACAATCGAAAAAACATCGAAAAGAATCAAAAACAGTCGATAAAACGTCGAAAAGTATCGAAAACCATCGAAAAAACATCGAAAAGAGTCAATTACAATCGAAAAAACATTGAAAAGAATCAAGAACAATCGATAAAACGTCGAAAAGTATCGAGAACAATCGAAAAAACATCGAAAGGAGTCAATTACAATCGAAAAAACATTGAAAAGAATCAAAAACAATCCATAAAACGTCGAAAAGTATCGAAAATAATCGATAAAACGTCGAAAAGTATCGAAAACAATCGAAAAAACATCGAAAACTATCGATAACAATGGAAAAAACATCGAAAGGAGTCAATTACAATCGAAAAAACATCGAAAAGAATCAAAAACATTCGATAAAGCGTCGAAAAGTATCGAAAACAATCGAAAAAACATCGAAAGGAGTCAATTACAATCAAAAAAACATCGAAAAGAATCAAAAACAATCGATAAAACGTCGAAAAGTATCGAAAACAATCAAAAAAACATCGAAAGGAGTCAATTACAATCGAAAAAACATCGATAGGAGTCAATTACAATCGAAAAAACATCGAAAAGAGTCAAAAACAGTCGATAAAACGTCGAAAAGTATCGAAAACCATCGAAAAAACATCGAAAAGAGTCAATTACAATCGAAAAAACATTGAAAAGAATCAAGAACAATCGATAAAACGTCGAAAAGTATCGAAAACAATCGAAAAAACATCGAAAGGAGTCAATTACAATCGAAAAAACATTGAAAAGAATCAAAAACAATCCATAAAACGTCGAAAAGTATCGAAAACAATCGATAAAACGTCGAAAAGTATCGAAAACAATCGAAAAAACATCGAAAACTATCGATAACAATGGAAAAAACATCGAAAGGAGTCAATTACAATCGTAAAAACATCGAAAAGAATCAAAAACAATCGATAAAACGTCGAAAAGAATGAAAAACAATCGAAAAAACATCGAAAAGAGTCAATTACAATCGAAAAAACATCGATAGGAGTCAATTACAATCGAAAAAACATCGAAAAGAATGAAAAACAATAGATAAAACGTCGAAAAGTATCGAAAACAATCGAAAAAACATCGAAAACTATCGATAACAATGGAAAAAACATCGAAAGGAGTCAATTACAATCGTAAAAACATCGAAAAGAATCAAAAACAATCGATAAAACGTCGAAAAGTATCGAAAACAATCAAAAAAACATGGAAAAGAGTCAATTACAATCGAAAAAACATCGATAGGAGTCAATTACAATCGAAAAACATTGAAAAGAATCAAAAACAATCCATAAAACGTCGAAAAGTATCGAAAACAATCGATAAAACGTCGAAAAGTATCGAAAACAATCGAAAAAACATCGAAAACTATCGATAACAATGCAAAAAACATCGAAAGGAGTCAATTACAATCGTAAAAACATCGAAAAGAATCAAAAACAATCGATAAAACGTCGAAAAGAATGAAAAACAATCGATAAAACGTCGAAAAGTATCGAAAACAATCGAAAAAACATCGAAAAGAGTCAATTACAATCGAAAAAACATCGATAGGAGTCAATTACAATCGAAAAAACATCGAAAAGAATCAAAAACAATAGATAAAACGTCGAAAAGTATCGAAAAGTTTCGAAAACAATCGAAAAAACATCGAAAGGAGTCAATTACAATCGAAAAAACATCGAAGAGAATCAAAAACAATAGATAAAACGTCGAAAAGTATCGAAAACAATCGAAAAAACATCGAAAACTATCGATAACAATGGAAAAAACATCGAAAGGAGTCAATTACAATCGTAAAAACATCGAAAAGAATCAAAAACAATCGATAAAACGTCGAAAAGTATCGAAAACAATCAAAAAAACATCGAAAGGAGCCAATTACAATCGAAAAAACATCGAAAAGAATCAAAAACAATCGATAAAACGTCGAAAAGTATCGAAAACAATCGAAAAAACATCGAAAGGAGTCAATTACAATCGAAAAAACATCGAAAAGAATCAAAAACAATAGATAAAACATCGAAAGGAGTCAATTACAATCGAAAAAACATCGATCGGAGTCAATTACAATCGAAAAAACATCGAAAAGAATCAAAAACAATAGATAAAACATCGAAAGGAGTCAATTACAATCGAAAAAACATCGAAAAGAGTCAATTACAATCGAAAAAACATCGAAAAGAATCAAAAACAATCGATAAAACGTCGAAAAGTATCGAAAACAATCGAAAAAACATCGAAAAGATTTAAAAACAATCGATAAAACGTCGAAAATTATCGAAAACAATCGAAAAAACATCGATAGGAGTCAATTACAATCGAAAAAACATCGAAAAGAATCAATAACAATCGATAAAACATCAAAAAGTATCGAAAACAATCGAAAAAACATCGAAAGGAGTCAATTACAATCGAAAAAACATCGAAAAGAATCAAAAACAATCGATAAAACGTCGAAAAGTATCGAAAACAATCGAAAAAACATCGAAGAGAATCAAAAACAATAGATAAAACGTCGAAAAGTATCGAAAACAATCGAAAAAACATCGAAAGGAGTCAATTACAATCGAAAAAACATCGAAAAGAATCAAAAACAATCGATAAAACGTCGAAAAGTATCGAAAACAATCGAAAAAACATCGAAAGGAGCCAATTACAATCGAAAAAACATCGAAAAGAATCAAAAACAATCGATAAAACGTCGAAAAGTATCGAAAACAATCGAAAAAACATCGAAAGGAGTCAATTACAATCGAAAAAACATCGAAAAGAATCAAAAACAATCGATAAAACGTCGAAAAGAATCAAAAACAATCGATAAAACGTCGAAAAGTATCGAAAACAATCTAAAAAACATCGAAAGGAGTCAATTACAATCGAAAAAACATCGAAAGGAGTCAATTACAATCGAAAAAACATCGAAAAGAGTCAAAAACAGTCGATAAAACGTCGAAAAGTATCGAAAACTATCGAAAAAACATCGAAAAGAGTCAATTACAATCGAAAAAACATCGAAAAGAATCAAAAACAATAGATAAAACGTCGAAAAGTATCGAAAACAATCGAAAAAACATCGAAAGGAGTCAATTACAATCGAAAAAACATCGAAAAGAATCAAAAACAATAGATAAAACGTCGAAAAGTATCGAAAACAATCGAAAAAACATCGGAAGGAGTCAATTACAATCGAAAAAACATCGAAATGAATCAAAAACAATCGATAAAACGTCGAAAAGAATCAAAAACAATCGATAAAACGTCGAAAAGTATCGAAAACAATCGAAACAACATCGAAAGGAGTCAATTACAATCGAAAAAACATCGATAGGAGTCAATTACAATCGAAAAAACGTCGAAAAGAATCAAAAACAATCGATAAAACGTCGAAAAGAATCAAAAACAATCGATAAAACGTCGAAAAGTATCGAAAACAATCGAAACAACATCGAAAGGAGTCAATTACAATCGAAAAAACATCGATAGGAGTCAATTACAATCGAAAAAACATCGAAAAGAGTCAAAAACAGTCGATAAAACGTCGAAAAGTATCGAAAACTATCGAAAAAACATCGAAAAGAGTCAATTACAATCGAAAAAACATCGAAAAGAATCAAAAACAATAGATAAAACGTCGAAAAGTATCGAAAACAATCGAAAAAACATCGAAAGGAGTCAATTACAATCGAAAAAACATCGATAGGAGTCAATTACAATCGAAAAAACATCGAAAAGAATCAAAAACAATCGATAAAACGTCGAAAAGAATCAAAAACAATCGTTAAAACGTCGAAAAGAATCAAAAACAATCGATAAAACGTCGAAAAGAATCAAAAACAATCGATGAAACGTCGAAAAGTATCGAAAACAATCGACAAAACATCGAAAAGTATCGAAAACCATCGAAAAAACATCGACAAGAGTCAATTACAAACGAAAAAACGACGAAAAGTATCGAAAACAATCGAAAAAACATGGAAAAAAGTCAATTACCATCGAAAAAACATCGAAAAGAATCAAAGACAATCGATAAATCGTCGAAAAGTTTCCAAAACAATCGAAAAAACATCGAAAACTATCGAAAACAATCGAAAAACATCGAAAAGAATCAAAAACAATTGATAAAACGTCGAAAGAATCAAAAACAATCGATAAAACGTCGAAAAGTATCGAAAAAAATCGAAAAAACATCGGGAGGAGTCAATTACAATCGAAAAAACATCGAAAAGAATCAAAAACAATCGATGAAACGTCGAAAAGTATCGAAAACAATCGACAAAACATCGAAAAGTATCGAAAACCATCGAAAAAACATCGAAAAGAGTCAATTACAAACGAAAAAACGACGAAAAGTATCGAAAACAATTGAAAAAACATGGAAAAAAGTCAAATACCATCGAAAAAACATCGAAAGGAATCAAAGACAATCGATAAATCGTCGAAAAGTTTCCAAAACAATCGAAAAAACATCGAAAAGAATCAAAAACAATCGATAAAACGTCGAAAAGTATCGAAAACAATCGAAAAAACATCGAAAGGAGTCAATTACAATCGAAAAAACATCGATAGGAGTCAATTACAATCGAAAAAACATCGAAGAGAATCAAAAACAATAGATAAAACGTCGAAAAGTTTCCAAAACAATCGAAAAAACATCGAAAACTATCGAAAACAATCGAAAAAACATCGAAAAGAGTCAAAAACAGTCGATAAAACGTCGAAAAGTATCGAAAACTATCGAAAAAACATCGAAAAGAGTCAATTACAATCGAAAAAACCACGAAAAGAATTAAAAACAATCGATAAAACGTCGAAAGGTATCGAGAACAATCGAAAAACATCGAAAGGAGTCAATTACAATCGAAAAAACATCGAAAGGAGTCAATTACAATCGAAAAAACATCGATACGAGTCAATTACAATCGAAAAAACATCGAAAAGAGTCAAAAACAGTCGATAAAACGTTGAAAAGTATCGAGAACAATCGAAAAAACATCGAAAGGAGTCAATTACAATCGAAAAAACATTGAAAAGAATCAAAAACAATCCATAAAACGTCGAAAAGTATCGAAAACAATCGATAAAACGTCGAAAAGTATCGAAAACAATCGAAAAAACATCGAAAGGAGTCAATTACAATCGAAAAACATCGAAAAGAATCAAAAACAATCGATAAAACGTCGAAAGGTATCCAGAACAATCGAAAAACATCGAAAGGAGTCAATTACAATCGAAAAAACATCGAAAGGAGTCAATTACAATCGAAAAAACATCGATACGAGTCAATTACAATCGAAAAAACATCGAAAAGAGTCAAAAACAGTCGATAAAACGTCGAAAAGTATCGAGAACAATCGAAAAAACATCGAAAGGATTCAATTACAATCGAAAAAACATTGAAAAGAATCAAAAACAATCCATAAAACGTCGAAAAGTATCGAAAACAATCGATAAAACGTCGAAAAGTATCGAAAACAATCGAAAAAACATCGAAAGGAGTCAATTACAATCGAAAAAACATCGAAAAGAATCAAAAACAATCGATAAAACGTCGAAAAGTATCGAAAACAATCGAAAAAACATCGAAAGGAGTCAATTACAATCGAAAAAACATCGAAAAACAATTCGAAAAGAATCAAAAACAATCGATAAAACGTCGAAAAGTATCGAAAACAATCGAAAAAACATCGAAGAGAATCAAAAACAATAGATAAAACGTCGAAAAGTATCGAAAACAATCGAAAAAACATCGAAAGGAGTCAATTACAATCGAAAAAACATCGAAAAGAATCAAAAACAATCGATAAAACGTCGAAAAGTATCGAAAACAATCGAAAAAACATCGAAAGGAGCCAATTACAATCGAAAAAACATCGAAAAGAATCAAAAACAATCGATAAAACGTCGAAAAGTATCGAAAACAATCGAAAAAACATCGAAAGGAGTCAATTACAATCGAAAAAACATCGAAAAGAATCAAAAACAATCGATAAAACGTCGAAAAGAATCAAAAACAATCGATAAAACGTCGAAAAGTATCGAAAACAATCTAAAAAACATCGAAAGGAGTCAATTACAATCGAAAAAACATCGAAAGGAGTCAATTACAATCGAAAAAACATCGAAAAGAGTCAAAAACAGTCGATAAAACGTCGAAAAGTATCGAAAACTATCAAAAAAACATCGAAAAGAGTCAATTACAATCGAAAAAACATCGAAAAGAATCAAAAACAATAGATAAAACGTCGAAAAGTATCGAAAACAATCGAAAAAACATCGAAAGGAGTCAATTACAATCGAAAAAACATCGAAAAGAATCAAAAACAATAGATAAAACGTCGAAAAGTATCGAAAACAATCGAAAAAACATCGGAAGGAGTCAATTACAATCGAAAAAACATCGAAATGAATCAAAAACAATCGATAAAACGTCGAAAAGAATCAAAAACAATCGATAAAACGTCGAAAAGTATCGAAAACAATCGAAACAACATCGAAAGGAGTCAATTACAATCGAAAAAACATCGATAGGAGTCAATTACAATCGAAAAAACGTCGAAAAGAATCAAAAACAATCGATAAAACGTCGAAAAGAATCAAAAACAATCGATAAAACGTCGAAAAGTATCGAAAACAATCGAAACAACATCGAAAGGAGTCAATTACAATCGAAAAACATCGATAGGAGTCAATTACAATCGAAAAAACATCGAAAAGAGTCAAAAACAGTCGATAAAACGTCGAAAAGTATCGAAAACTATCGAAAAAACATCGAAAAGAGTCAATTACAATCGAAAAAACATCGAAAAGAATCAAAAACAATAGATAAAACGTCGAAAAGTATCGAAAACAATCGAAAAAACATCGAAAGGAGTCAATTACAATCGAAAAAACATCGATAGGAGTCAATTACAATCGAAAAAACATCGAAAAGAATCAAAAACAATCGATAAAACGTCGAAAAGAATCAAAAACAATCGTTAAAACGTCGAAAAGAATCAAAAACAATCGATAAAACGTCGAAAAGAATCAAAAACAATCGATGAAACGTCGAAAAGTATCGAAAACAATCGACAAAACATCGAAAAGTATCGAAAACCATCGAAAAAACATCGACAAGAGTCAATTACAAACGAAAAAACGACGAAAAGTATCGAAAACAATCGAAAAAACATGGAAAAAAGTCAATTACCATCGAAAAAACATCGAAAAGAATCAAAGACAATCGATAAATCGTCGAAAAGTTTCCAAAACAATCGAAAAAACATCGAAAACTATCGAAAACAATCGAAAAACATCGAAAAGAATCAAAAACAATTGATAAAACGTCGAAAGAATCAAAAACAATCGATAAAACGTCGAAAAGTATCGAAAAAATCGAAAAAACATCGGGAGGAGTCAATTACAATCGAAAAAACATCGAAAAGAATCAAAAACAATCGATGAAACGTCGAAAAGTATCGAAAACAATCGACAAAACATCGAAAAGTATCGAAAACCATCGAAAAAACATCGAAAAGAGTCAATTACAAACGAAAAAACGACGAAAAGTATCGAAAACAATTGAAAAAACATGGAAAAAAGTCAAATACCATCGAAAAAACATCGAAAGGAATCAAAGACAATCGATAAATCGTCGAAAAGTTTCCAAAACAATCGAAAAAACATCGAAAAGAATCAAAAACAATCGATAAAACGTCGAAAAGTATCGAAAACAATCGAAAAAACATCGAAAGGAGTCAATTACAATCGAAAAAACATCGATAGGAGTCAATTACAATCGAAAAAACATCGAAGAGAATCAAAAACAATAGATAAAACGTCGAAAAGTTTCCAAAACAATCGAAAAAACATCGAAAACTATCGAAAACAATCGAAAAAACATCGAAAAGAGTCAAAAACAGTCGATAAAACGTCGAAAAGTATCGAAAACTATCGAAAAAACATCGAAAAGAGTCAATTACAATCGAAAAAACCACGAAAAGAATTAAAAACAATCGATAAAACGTCGAAAGGTATCGAGAACAATCGAAAAACATCGAAAGGAGTCAATTACAATCGAAAAAACATCGAAAGGAGTCAATTACAATCGAAAAAACATCGATACGAGTCAATTACAATCGAAAAAACATCGAAAAGAGTCAAAAACAGTCGATAAAACGTTGAAAAGTATCGAGAACAATCGAAAAAACATCGAAAGGAGTCAATTACAATCGAAAAAACATTGAAAAGAATCAAAAACAATCCATAAAACGTCGAAAAGTATCGAAAACAATCGATAAAACGTCGAAAAGTATCGAAAACAATCGAAAAAACATCGAAAGGAGTCAATTACAATCGAAAAACATCGAAAAGAATCAAAAACAATCGATAAAACGTCGAAAGGTATCCAGAACAATCGAAAAACATCGAAAGGAGTCAATTACAATCGAAAAAACATCGAAAGGAGTCAATTACAATCGAAAAAACATCGATACGAGTCAATTACAATCGAAAAAACATCGAAAAGAGTCAAAAACAGTCGATAAAACGTCGAAAAGTATCGAGAACAATCGAAAAAACATCGAAAGGATTCAATTACAATCGAAAAAACATTGAAAAGAATCAAAAACAATCCATAAAACGTCGAAAAGTATCGAAAACAATCGATAAAACGTCGAAAAGTATCGAAAACAATCGAAAAAACATCGAAAGGAGTCAATTACAATCGAAAAACATCGAAAAGAATCAAAAACAATCGATAAAACGTCGAAAAGTATCGAAAACAATCGAAAAAACATCGAAAGGAGTCAATTACAATCGAAAAAACATCGAAAAGAATCAATAACAATCGAAAAAACGTCGAAAAGAATCAAAAACAATCGATAAAACGTCGAAAAGTATCGAAAACAATCGAAAAAACATCGAAAGGAGTCAATTACAATCGAAAAAACATCGATACGAGTCAATTACAATCGAAAAAACATCGAAAAGAGTCAAAAACAGTCGATAAAACGTCGAAAAGTATCGAGAACAATCGAAAAAACATCGAAAGGATTCAATTACAATCGAAAAAACATTGAAAAGAATCAAAAACAATCCATAAAACGTCGAAAAGTATCGAAAACAATCGATAAAACGTCGAAAAGTATCGAAAACAATCGAAAAAACATCGAAAGGAGCCAATTACAATCGAAAAACATCGAAAAGAATCAAAAACAATCGATAAAACGTCGAAAAGTATCGAAAACAATCGAAAAAACATCGAAAGGAGTCAATTACAATCGAAAAAACATCGAAAAGAATCAAAAACAATCGATAAAACGTCGAAAAGAATCAAAAACAATCGATAAAACGTCGAAAAGTATCGAAAACAATCTAAAAAACATCGAAAGGAGTCAATTACAATCGAAAAAACATCGAAAGGAGTCAATTACAATCGAAAAAACATCGAAAAGAGTCAAAAACAATCGATAAAACGTCGAAAAGTATCGAAAACAATCGAAAAAACATCGAAAGGAGTCAATTACAATCGAAAAAACATCGAAAAGAATCAAAAACAATAGATAAAACGTCGAAAAGTATCGAAAACAATCGAAAAAACATCGAAAGGAGTCAATTACAATCGAAAAACATCGAAAGAAAACATCGAAAACGAGTCAATTACAATCGAAAAACATCGAAAAGAGTCAAAAACAATCGATAAAACGTCGAAAAGTATCGAGAACAATCGAAAAAACATCGAAAGGAGTCAATTACAATCGAAAAAACATCGAAAAGAATCAAAAACAATCGATAAAACGTCGAAAAGTATCGAAAACAATCGATAAAACGTCGAAAAGTATCGAAAACAATCGAAAAAACATCGAAAGGAGTCAATTACAATCGAAAAACATCGAAAAGAATCAAAAACAATCGATAAAACGTCGAAAGGTATCAAGAACAATCGATAAAACATCGAAAAGAGTCAAAAACAATCGAAAAAACATCGAAAGGAGTCGAAAACAATCAAAAACATCGATACAATTACAATCGAAAAAACATCGAAAAGAGTCAAAAACAATCGATAAAACGTCGAAAAGTATCGAAAACAATCGAAAAAACATCGAAAGGAGTCAATTACAATCGAAAAAATTCGAAAAGAATCAAAAACAATCGATAAAACGTCGAAAAGAATCAAAAACAATCGATAAAACGTCGAAAAGTATCGAAAACAATCGAAAAAACATCGAAAGGAGTCAATTACAATCGAAAAAACATCGAAAGGAGTCAATTACAATCGAAAAACATCGAAAAGAGTCAAAAACAGTCGATAAAACGTCGAAAAGTATCGAAAACTATCGAAAAAACATCGAAAAGAGTCAATTACAATCGAAAAAACATCGAAAAGAATCAAAAACAATAGATAAAACGTCGAAAAGTATCGAAAACAATCGAAAAAACATCGAAAGGAGTCAATTACAATCGAAAAAACATCGAAAAGAATCAAAAACAATCGATAAAACGTCGAAAAGTATCGAAAACAATCGAAAAAACATCGGAAGGAGTCAATTACAATCGAAAAAACATCGAAATGAATCAAAAACAATCGATAAAACGTCGAAAAGAATCAAAAACAATCGATAAAACGTCGAAAAGTATCGAAAACAATCGAAACAACATCGAAAGGAGTCAATTACAATCGAAAAAACATCGATAGGAGTCAATTACAATCGAAAAAACGTCGAAAAGAATCAAAAACAATCGATAAAACGTCGAAAAGAATCAAAAACAATCGATAAAACGTCGAAAAGTATCGAAAACAATCGAAAAAACATCGAAAGGAGTCAATTACAATCGAAAAAACATCGATCGAGAGGGTTATTACAATCGAAAAAACATCGAAAAGAGTCAAAAACAGTCGATAAAACGTCGAAAAGTATCGAAAACAATCGAAAAAACATCGAAAAGAGTCAATTACAATCGAAAAAACATCGAAAAGAATCAAAAACAATAGATAAAACGTCGAAAAGTATCGAAAACAATCGAAAAACATCGAAAGGAGTCAATTACAATCGAAAAACATCGATAGGAGTCAATTACAATCGAAAAAACATCGAAAAGAATCAAAAACAATCGATAAAACGTCGAAAAGAATCGAAAACCAATCGTAAAAACGTCGAAAAGAACCAATTACAATCGAAAAAACATCGAAAAGAATCAAAAACAATCGATAAAACGTCGAAAAGTATCGAAAACAATCGACAAAACATCGAAAAGTATCGAATTACAATCGAAAAAACATCGAAAAGAGTCAATTACAAACGATAAAACGTCGAAAAGTATCGAAAACAATCGAAAAAACATCGAAAAAGTCAATTACAATCGAAAAAACATCGAAAAGAATCAAAGACAATCGATAAAACGTCGAAAAGTTTCGAAAACAATCGAAAAAACATCGAAAACTATTGAAAACAATCGAAAAACATCGAAAAGAATCAAAAACAATCGATAAAACGTCGAAAAGAATCAAAAACAATCGATAAAACGTCGAAAAGTATCGAAAAAAATCGAAAAAACATCGGGAGGAGTCAATTACAATCGAAAAAACATCGAAAAGAATCAAAAACAATCGATAAAACGTCGAAAAGTATCGAAAACAATCGAAAAAACATCGAAAGAGTGCATCGAAATTACCATCGAAAAAACATCGAAAAGAGTCAATTACAAACGAAAAACGTCGAAAAGTATCGAAAACAATCGAAAAAACATCGAAAAAGTCAATTACAATCGAAAAAACATCGAAAGGAATCAAAAACAATCGATAAAACGTCGAAAAGTATCAAAAACAATCGAAAAACATCGAAAAGAATCAAAAACAATCGATAAAACGTCGAAAAGTATCGAAAACAATCGAAAAACATCGAAAGGAGTCAATTACAATCGAAAAAACATCGATAGGAGTCAATTACAATCGAAAAAACATCGAAGAGAATCAAAAACAATCGATAAAACGTCGAAAAGTATCCAAAACAATCGAAAAAACATCGAAAAGTATCGAATACAATCGAAAAAACATCGAAAAGAGTCAAAAACAGTCGATAAAACGTCGAAAAGTATCGAAAACAATCGAAAAAACATCGAAAAGAGTCAATTACAATCGAAAAAACATCGAAAAGAATCAAAAACAATCGATAAAACGTCGAAAGGTATCGAGAACAATCGAAAAAACATCGAAAGGAGTCAATTACAATCGAAAAAACATCGAAAGGAGTCAATTACAATCGAAAAAACATCGATAGGAGTCAATTACAATCGAAAAAACATCGAAAAGAGTCAAAAACAATCGATAAAACGTCGAAAAGTATCGAGAACAATCGAAAAAACATCGAAAGGAGTCAATTACAATCGAAAAAACATCGAAAAGAATCAAAAACAATCGATAAAACGTCGAAAAGTATCGAAAACAATCGATAAAACGTCGAAAAGTATCGAAAACAATCGAAAAAACATCGAAAGGAGTCAATTACAATCGAAAAAACATCGAAAAGAATCAAAAACAATCGATAAAACGTCGAAAAGTATCGAGAACAATCGAAAAACATCGAAAGGAGTCAATTACAATCGAAAAACATCGAAAGGAGTCAATTACAATCGAAAAACATCGATAAGAGTCAATTACAATCGAAAAACATCGAAAAGAGTCAAAAACAATCGATAAAACGTCGAAAAGTATCGAAAACAATCGAAAAAACATCGAAAGGATCAATTACAATCGAAAAAACATCGAAAAGAATCAAAAACAATCGATAAAACGTCGAAAAGTATCGAAAACAATCGATAAAACGTCGAAAAGTATCGAAAACAATCGAAAAAACATCGAAAGGAGTCAATTACAATCGAAAAAACATCGAAAAGAATCAAAAACAATCGATAAAACGTCGAAAAGTATCGAAAACAATCGAAAAACATCGAAGGTCAATTAAATAAAAAAAAAAAAAACAATCGAAAAAAACATCGATAGGAGTCAATTACAATCGAAAAAACATCGAAAAGAATCAAAAACAATCGATAAAACGTCGAAAAGTATCGAAAACAATCGAAAAACATCGAAAGGAGTCAATTACAATCGAAAAACATCGAAAAGAATCAAAAACAATCGATAAAACGTCGAAAAGTATCGAAAACAATCGAAAAAACATCGAAAGGAGTCAATTACAATCGAAAAAACATCGATAGGAGTCAATTACAATCGAAAAAACATCGAAAAGAATCAAAAACAATCGATAAAACGTCGAAAAGTATCGAAAACAATCGAAAAAACATCGAAAGGAGTCAATTACAATCGAAAAAAGCATCGAAGAGAATCAAAAACAATAGATAAAACGTCGAAAAGTATCGAAAACAATCGAAAAACATCGAAAACTATCGATAACAATGGAAAAAAACATCGAAAGGAGTCAAATACAATCGTAAAAACATCGAAAAGAATCAAAAAGAATCGAAAAAACGTCGAAAAGAATGAAAAACATTCGATAAAACGTCGAAAAGTATCGAAAACAATCGAAAAACATCGAAAAGAGTCAATTACAATCGAAAAACATCGATAGGAGTCAATTACAATCGAAAAAACATCGAAAAGAATCAAAAACAATAGATAAAACGTCGAAAAAGTATCGAAAACAATCGAAAAAACATCGAAAGGAGTCAATTACAATCGAAAAACATCGAAAAGAATAAAAACAATCGATAAAACGTCGAAAAGTATCGAAAACAATCGAAAAACATCGAAAGGAGTCAATTACAATCGAAAAAAACATCGAAAAGAATCAAAAACAATCGATAAAACGTCGAAAAGTATCGAAAACAATCGAAAAAACATCGAAAGGAGTCAATTACAATCGAAAAACATTGATAGGAGTCAATTACAATCGAAAAAACATCGAAAGAATCAAAAACAATCGATAAAACGTCGAAAAGTATCGAAAACAATCGAAAAACATCGAAAGGAGTCAATTACAATCGAAAA